>CM076575.1:710092945-710304294 GCA_034641835.2 Pinus albicaulis | reverse complement strand
GCAGAAAGAAAACGATGAGATGGCCCAATCCTTTGAAGACCTCACTCTTCTAGGGGTCAATCTGTTGGGAAAAAAACTGAGAGGGGGGGGCGGGGGGGGCGGGGGGGGTGAATCAGTATTTAGAGCTAACTGAAAACTTTTTACTTTTTCTTTCTCTTAAAACCATACGCTACTTTACTGAACCCGACTCGCGTATACACGCAGATATCCGTAAGAAAACTTGCGTATGTCCAGAGATCTTATTATGCATTTAATTCTTTACTTAGATCATTGCATCATTCATTCATCAGATGTTTAGTAAGCAGTAAGCATGTGCAGTAATAACAGAGTAAACCATCACACATAAGCAACACACATGAACACCAGTATTTAAGGTGGAAACCCAATTCGGGAGAAAACCACCGCTGCTGTCGTCTCTGTCTTCAATATTTATTATAAAGAAAACTTCTTACAATTTTGTACTGGCGCAGACTCATACCAGCACACAGGCACCCACCTGCAGAAGGCTACAACCTTCTCTCGTTCTCCAGCCACTACTGGAAGGGAGCTCCAACCCCCTGATCTCATTTACCAGTCTCTCCTGGAAGGGAGCTACTACCCCTTGCTCTCGTTTACCACTAGGTTGCGGGGAAGCTTCAAACCCCCTGCGTTCCCGTTTCCGAAATGTGCTCCGTGCGGGAGCGTTTCGGAAATGCGCTCCCGAAAACGCTTCCTGAGGGGAGCGTTTTCGGGAGCGCGTATCCGAACCTGTTAAAACGCTCCCTGTCTTTTCGGGAGCGTTTCAGGAAGCGCTCGGGAGCGAATGCTCCCTGAGCGCTTCTGACGTTTAAAAAACGCTTCGGGAGCGTTTTTTAAACGCCGGAAGCGATCGGGGAGCGTTCGCTCCCGAACGCTCCCCAGAAGAAAAAAAAAAAAAACAAAAAAACAAAAAAACAAAAAAACAAAAAAAAACAAAACGTTTCCCGCCGCGCGGAAATTTTTTTATGTGAAAAATCAAATTGTTTAAAAGGGGGACGTTTCCCGCCGCGCGGAAATTTTTTTATGTGAAAAATCAAATTGTTTAAAAGGGGGGGGGGGTTTCATTTTAGTTTTTATTGTTTGTTCACTGTTGAGAGAGCGAGAGCAAGAGTTGAAGGAGAGCGAGAGCAAGTGCCAAGGAAGGAGAGTAAGGAGCAAGGCAACAGGAGAATTGCAAGAAAGAGGTAGGCCTTCTAATCCAATTTAGTATTTTCTAGGATGAATTTGTAGATTGTTAGATTGTTTAAAAATGAGAACTTGAATTTTTCTTGAATGTTGCATTTTATTGGATTTAAAACTTAAAAAATGAATTGTTTTTTTCCTATGTTGCATTTCCTATTCCCATTTGGCATTTTTCCATTTGTTTTGCAGGCTAGAAACATGAAACTTGTTTCCATCATGGCTATATGGCTAGGGATTTTCCTCATGTTGGTTCCTTTCTTTGTGATAATGGTGTTGGAGAGTGCTGGAAGAAAGAGGCAAATCAGAGAAGAGGAGGATGAAGAGGAGGGTTATGGTGGATCTGAAGAAAATCCTGAAGAGGAGGAGGATTATGCTGAGGAGGAAGTGGGGAGTGGAGAACCTGAGAACATAGATTCCCCAACTAAACAAGACCAAACTCCTTTGTGGAAATATGTTCAGAAAATGGAAGGAGGGAAAGGTGGTGGAACCACTAAATTTATTTGCCCCCATTGCAATAAACAATACCATGGTTGATACACCCGTCTGAGAAGGCACCTTTGTGGGATATTGCCAGGAGATGGAACTAAAAATTTTGGAATCAAAGTTTGTACTTTTGTGCGAGCACCACAAAGAGAGATATATAGGAAGGAAGAGGTGGTTGCCCTACAGAGATCATCTAAAAGATCGAGGGGTTTCGTTGATTCAGGCCCAACACATCATGGACAAACAAGTTCAACTTCCACCCATGCTAGTGGTTTTGGAAGCAGTGGCACTGGATTAAGGCGTAGAACCATATCCGATTTCCTAGACGAAGGGTGTAGGAATGATGTGGATTCAAAAGTTTACCGGTTTCTATATGCATGTGGGGTGCCATTCAATGTTCTTCGCTCACCTTATTGGCATGAAATGGTTTCTGCCATTAATGATGCCCCCCAAAGGATACAAAAGCCCTAGGTATGACAAGGCCAGAACCGTGGGTCTTGATCATGAAAGAGCTAAAATAAATCATTCTTTGGCTAGAATGACAGGTTCGTGGAATGAGCATGGGTTGTCCATTGTCTCTGATGGATGGACCAATGTAAAAGGAAAACCATTGATAAATGTTTTGGCTGTGTCGGTTAGTGGTGCAGTCTTCCTGGCAGCTTATGATTATTCAAAGAAATTCAAAACCGGCATTAACATTGCAGAACCATTACTTGATATAATTGAAAAGACTGGGCCATACAATGTCATACAGGTCATCACTGATAATGCTGCTAACTGTAAGGCAGCAGGAGCAATTATTGAGGATAAATACCCCAACATTTTTTGGTTTGGGTGTTTGGTTCACACAATGAACCTTTTGATGCATGATATCATCAAAAACAAAAACCTCAATTCAAATGGCTTGGTGATTTATACAAGAGAGGTAAAAAATGATAAAATTTATTACAAATCATAGCAATACCCATGGGCTTTTCCGTACTCACTCCAAATTGGAGTTGTTGAAAATAGCAAAAACTAGATTTGCTAGCTATTACCTCACCTTCAGGCGCCTTTTGAAGGTAAGAGAGTCATTGGCTACAATGGTATCAAGCCCACACTGGCAGCTATTAAAGGACAGGGCGGCAACAATAGTTGACAGGCAAGGTTTCGAACATGTGGAGGAGACCGCCCTTGACCATCTGTTTTGGGCACGTATGAGGAAAATTGTGAGTTTTACCAAGCCCATTTATAACATGATTCGCTTTGCAGACACTGATAAACCAGTGATTGGAGAGGTTTATGAGCAGATGGATAGCATGTTGGGGCAAATAAAAGATATTGTTAAGGATAATGATCCCAACTTGTATGCTATGATTCATGACTATGTGTGTGCACGGTGGAATAAACTCAATGTTCCACTACATGCTTTGGCATATATCCTTACGCCAAAATATTACTCTCCATCTTGGTTGGGCCAACCTGAACCTGGAGGTGGGGTTAGGGTGAAACCTCACACAGATCCAGAGGTACAAGAAGGGTACATGAAGGCATTGGACAAATTGGTACCTGACAGGGAAGAGTGTGCTAGATTGCGCCTTGAATTAGGCAAATACTTCAATTGCACTGCTAACTTTGGTTCTTTCCATGCAATGGAAGACAGGGACAAATTTGATGCTCTCACATGGTGGGAAGCATATGGCGACATGGGACTTTTGCCAAAGTTGGCTAAAAAAGTTCTCTCACAAGTTGTGAACACTTCTTCTGCAGAGAGGTGTTGGAGCACCTACAACTTTATACACAATGTGAGAAGAAACAGGCTGAATGAAAACCGAGCTGAAAGCTTGGTTTATGTGCATTATAACTTGAGGTTGTTGAGCCATTATTGTGATCGGGCAAATGAGGATCAATCATACAGAGTCTGGGACAACAACCGAGAGGATGATAATTTGGAGGACGGCACGTTACATCTGGAAGAATTGGAAGCAGAACTTTGCAGGGATGATGATGAAGCATCAACAGCACCGCCACACACAGGGCCAGTCCCACCATCTACTGGTAGCAGTGCGGGTGCCAGTGCCAGTGCCAGTGCCAGTGCCACTCCTCGATATCAAATTGTTGTTCCTTTGCAGATCCAGCCTCCACCTTCTAGTCGTGGTCGTGGTACTCCTGAGAGTACTAGAAGACCAACATTTCCTCGTGGCTCACAAAAATTAGACATTTCTCGTGGGCGTGGCAAGGGGCCAGCCAGATAAAATAGATTTTTTGTTTACTAGTCTTTTCTATTTGTTGTTGACAGTTGAACAGTTGAACAGTTGAAACTTGACTCTTTCTGATTTCATATATTTAATGACAATTTAAGTTTGAAGTTTGAATTTGAAAGGTGAAACTTTGAAGTTGGCATTTATAAGTTTACTGTTTACGAGTCATTATGAATTATGAATATGATGCTTCATGAAAGTTATATGGTGATCAATGAATCAATGATGATAAATGTTATATAATATCAACGATGATAAATGTTATATATTGAATTTTGAAATCAATGAATCAATGATGATAAATATTATATATCAATGATGATAAATGTATATTGAATTTTGAAATCAATGAATCAATGATGATAAATGTTAGATATTGAAATTTGAAATCAATGATGATAAATGTTATATATCAATGATGATAAATGTATATTGAATTTTGAAATCATTGAATCAATGATGATAAATGTTAGATATTGAAATTTGAAATCAATGATGATAAATGTTATATATTGAATTTTGAAAGCTTGAAACCTTCAGATTGATGATTTGCGAGACTCGAGAGTCAATATGTTGTATGCTTCCAACTCGTGGGCGTGGTTGATGAAGATTATAACTTCTAGATGATTGATGTTATATGATTCAATCTATGTTTTTATGTTTTTTATGTCTAATTGATCATTCTACATGTTTTTGTTGACATATATGCATCAAAATATAAAAAATATAAAATATATATATATATATATATATATATATATAAACGCTCCCGAAAACGCTTCGAACCGAAAGCTTTTAAAAATGGCGCTCCGCGCTTCGCTCCCGCTCCCGCTTCCAAGTAACCTTGGTTTACCAGCTACCACTGGAAGGGAGCTACAACCCCCTCACTGAAGGCTTCGACCCTCAGCACCACTACGGACCACGTTTCATCAATTTTCATACTGGATCAAAACAGCTTCAATACAACCCCTTAACATCAACAACCATACTTTACCCAAAACTTCAATCAGAACAGCAATACCACTGTAACCAGAATATCAGAAATAACCCAGACTTCAGAGTAGATAATCAGATACACATTCAACCTTGAACAACCATTAATTCAGATACCATACGCTGTTTTTATTTACTGAACCCGCGTACATACGCTCTTTTCTGCACACCAACCTGCATATGCTTCAGTGCATACTCATTTTTATATTCTGAATTAATACGCAACTTTTCTTTATCGATTCCGCATATACACGTGCTTTTCCTTTTACCAACTAGCATATTCCTCTATGTATGCTTTCTTTCAGAATTTGTTCAGACTCATATTCAGATCTGAAATCAGATTTCTGTTCAGACAATCTATCAGCGATGCAGAACTGTTTAGACAGTCATTCTTTCCTCATCATGTTTTCTCAATCATTGATTAGATTTGTTCATTATCATATCAACAGCATACAAAACAGCCCAGAACTTCAAGAAGACTTCATTGACAGACAGCAGAGAGATAATAGAAATCACAAAAGCAATATATGTGAAATAAGCTTCAGAAACCCTAACTTCCATACGCGCTTTTTATTAAGCAAACCCGCGTATATACGCGCTTTTACCGAGACAAACTAGCGTATAAATCTGTAAAAGATAAACTTTTCAGAACAGACCAGATCTATAAACTTACCCAGATTTCTTCAATTTCTTCATCAGACTTGCGCAGATCATCCTAGAGATTCATCATTTCTAGATCTAGAGATATTGAACCTTCATCATATCCATAGGTGCATCATAGATTCAGATCTATCGGAAACAGAGTTCAACCATGCAGATATCTCTTAAAGAGATTTATTCCTCAATAGCCCTTTTCGCTTCCACACTTTGCACTATGATCTTCTTCTCCTTATATAGATTTAGCCTTTATCAGTACCATGAGTCAAAACCACTCAACTGCTGATGGTATTCCTGGACGGGATCAAATAGATAATCCAGCGCTCAATACTGAGGGCCAATACCATGGTAATGCCCCTTGGTTTTATAAATTTGGAGCACAAACAGCCATACGCGACTTGGGTCATACTTATCCGTGGACATACGCGACTTGGCTTTTACAAACCCGCGTATACATTGTTCTATATTTGAAAAAATCAATCTGCTCGTATAGAACTGCTGATGGTTTTCTGAGTTCTTCATATAGTCATTATCTGCATCCTTTGTCAGAGAGTTGCCATCAAGGACAATCAATTCAATATAAGAGGATACAAGAAACATATTGCCAACAATCTCCCCCTTTGGACTTGATGGCAACCATGACCAGAAATACATTCAGCAACAACATTCTCCCCCTTTGACATCAAGGGCAAAGGGTAGATCAAGATCCTTTGTACCGACAATACCATGCTCCCCCTGAGATCATGCTGCATCTTCAAACATAATATTCAATGAAGTACATGACTCTAGAACTCAACCTAGTATGACCTTTCCTATCACCAAGGACTCATACTTACATCAATGATCCAACCAAGTGGATTTACAAGTTTGACTCAACTACCCAACCAAGTGGGTTTACAAAATGGAATAAGTCTTTGCATGACTGAATATTACAATTTTTACATCATGGGTCTCAACATGACCTTTTTTATCAAATTACAGAAATGACTTATACAATCAAGATCAAAGATTCTCAAGCATGAGATCAGACTACAACAAATAATTAGAATGCCAACAATGCATCCTTTCCACATGACCAATGCTCCCCCTTAGCTTGTGCATCCTGAACACTTTCAACAGAAAATCATCAAGGCATCTTCATCAGAAGCATTAGAGAATGAAACAGAAATATGAGAGCTGGAACATCACCAAAGATACCCAACAGCACCGTAGCTGTGCTGAAGAATGCTAACCCAGAAAATTTTTGTCAGCAAACACCCATACGCGGTTTTCTGTGTATAAACTCGCGTATATACGTGACTGTCCTTCAGGAAATCCGCGTATCCAATTTAATCTTCTGAATTTAAGCAGATCTGATCCTCTGTATGGCAGAGACTACTCCTAGCTTTTGTCTAAGATATTCGAACGCTTCCCTGGGTAGAGGTTTGGATAATATATCAGCAACTTGTTCTTTGGATGGAACATACTCCAACTTCACCTTTTGTTCAAGCACTTGTTCACGTAAGAAGTGATACTTGATGGGAATGTGCTTGGTATTGGAATGCATAATAGGATTCTTTGAGATACTGATGGCACTTGTATTATCACACATAATGGAGATAGGAGGTGAACATTTGATTTGAATGTCTTGTAAAGTTTGCATCATCCAAAGGAGTTGAGTGCAACATGATGCGGCAGCCACATATTCTGCTTCTGCTGTAGATAAGGCAATAGAGCTTTGCTTCTTGCTGAACCAAGATACTAACCGGGGCCCCATATAGAATGCACCACCACTAGTGCTTTTCCGATCATCAACATTTCCAACCCAATCTGCATCAGTGTAAGCATGAAGAGTAAGATCAGCATTCTTTGGATACCATAGTCCAAAGTCTTGAGTTCCTTGTAGATATTTGAATATTCTTTTGACAACCTAAAGGTGAGACTCTTTTGGATTAGCTTGGAATCGTCCAACAATCCTAACTGCATGCATAATGTCTGGTCTAGTCCCAGTGAGATAAAGTAGACTTCCTATCATAGATCTGTATTCTGGTTGATTCACCGTGGGAGAATCATCATGAGAACTGAGATTACATCCGGTTATCATTGGTGTACTTACAAGTTTGCACTCTTCAATGCCATACTTCTTCAGAATTTTCTTAAGGTACTTTGCTTGTGATAAGAATATGCCATCTGTAGTTTGATGCACTTGCAAGCCAAGAAATAATTTTAGTTCCCCAAGTAAAGAAATTTCAAATTCTTGCTGCATAGCAGAAGCAAATTTCTGACTCATAGATTATTCATTTCTTCCAAAAATGATATCATCAACATATACAACCACAATCAATAGTTTATCATTTTCATTTTTTGTGTATAAATTTCTATCAGCAGACCCCTTTGAAAATCCTTGTTGATGAAGATATTTGTCAAGACGATAATACCATGCCCTTGGAGCTTGTTTGAGACCATATAGAGCCTTTTTAAGTCTACAAACAAGTTTTTCATCATTTCCCAAAATGAATCCTTATGGTTGTTCTATATAAACTTCTTCTTCTAGATCACCATTGAGAAAAGCAGATTTAACATCCATTTGATGAACTTTGATTTGTTGGAAGCTTGAAAAAGCAAGAAACATTCTTATGGCTTCAAGTCTAGCTACAGGAGCAAAAGTTTCTTCAAAGTCTATACCTTCTTGTTGAGCATACTCCTTGCAAACAAGTCTAGCTTTATTTCTTATAACATCCCCATTCTCATTTAACTTGTTTTTGAATATCCATTTAGTTCCAATGACATTTTTGTCATGAGGTCTTTGCACTAATTCCCAAGTGTGATTCTTTTCAATTTGATCAAGCTCTTCATTCATGGCTTGAATCCAACATTCATCTTTGCTAGTTTGATTGACATTGTGTGGTTCAATAGTGGATAGAAATGCCAGATAGCTAGAAGATCCTACAAGAGTTCTTCTTGTTTGTACACCTGATCCCTTCTCTCCCAAAATTTGAGATTCTGGATGATTCTTTTGAACATATCTGAATGGAGCTTTTTCAGATAAATCATCTTCGGGTTCTTCATTGGGCTCACTGTCTATATCATTTCTATTTGATGTAGGAGGATATATATCACCATCATCTTCATCTATTGTTTGTTTTTCTTCTTTTGGAGCTGCAAGAGACTCATCAATAACAACATCAATACATTCAACAATCTTTTGAAGTCTTTTATTGTAACATTTATATGCTCTACTCCTAGAAGAGTAACCAAGAAGAATTCCTTCATCTGCTCTGGGTTCAAACTTGCCAAGTTTTTCATCATTGTTTTTGATAAAGCATTTGCTTCCAAAAACTCTAAAATGCTTCACAGTGGGAGGATTACCATACCAGAGTTCATATCGAGTTTTATCACTGTTTACACGAACATGTGCCTTGTTAAGAATATTTACCGCTGTATGTGTTGCTTCTCCCCAAAATGTGTCAGGTGTTCCGAAATCATCAAGCATAGCTCTAGCCATTTGTTGAACTGTTCTGTTCATTCTTTCTGCTACGCCATTTTGTTGTGGAGTACCAGCTACAAAAAACTGTCTTTTTATGCCATGTTGTTCACAAAATTCAAAGAATTCATCTGATGTATATTCTCCTCCTCGATCAGATCTAAGACACTTGATTTTTAGATCTAATTCATTTTCACCCAGTGCTTTGAAGATCTGAAATTTCTCAAATGCTTCATCTTTGTGTTTAATCAACCCAATCCAACACATTCTAGAGAAATCATCAATAAATAAGATATAGTATTGTTCTCCACGTGGTGACTTTTTCCTCATAGGTCCACATATGTCAGTATGAATGAGTTCAAGAGGCTTACTTGATGATCCTTCCTTGGCATTAAATTGCACTCTGGTTTGCTTACCGAATTGGCAAGATTTGCATATGATACTTTCAGGTAGAGTAATATTGGGAAGATCACGAACAACTTTAAGTTTTTTTGATTTGTTGATTTGAGAGAAGCTCAGATGCCCCAACCTTCTATGCCATACCCAGTTTTCTGAAGATTTACTCAAGTAACATTGTTATTTGCAATTCTTCAATACATACAGGTTGCTTGGAGTTCTGTTTCCTTTTATAATTGTTTTACCTGTATCAAGATCACGTACCACACATTCTTTTGAACTAAAGACAACTTCAGTTCCTTGATCACACATTTGACTTACACTTAACAAATTATGCTTTAATCCATCCACATACATGACTTCATTAGCTTTCACCTTTTCTTTTAGAAAAACAGACCCTTTTCCCTTAATGACCGCAGGAGTATCATTCCCAAACGTAACATTTTTTTCTTTTTCTAGAGTACTATATGCAAGAAGTTTGTCTTTATCACCTGTCATGTGTCTTGAGCATCCACTATCAATGTACCATTGGTTTTCTTCATCTTCTGCAAATAATGCTATGCCACAATTTTCAACCTGTAATTCCTTCTTTTTCCATACTTTGGAGCTTGAAGGAAAATGTTCTTTTGGCTGAACTTTGCTGCTGCATTCTGATTCTTTATGGCCAAATTTATTGCAATAAGCACATTCAACTTCATTTTGAAGAGGAAAAAAGTTGTTATAAGTATTATTCCTTGTTTCAATATCAATCATTTTCTTTCTTGCTTCTCTTGTCATGATGGTTTTATATGCAACACATTGAACAGCTTTATGACCAAAATTGTGACATGAGAAACATTGTCCATTGAAGAAGAAATTTCTGCGATCATGAAATCTTCTACTTGAATTTACCTGTTGATTGGTGTTTCTTTGAAAGGTATTCTTGTTAGTGTTCTTTGAATTGAGATGGTCATGCTTTACCTGTAAAGATTATTTATTCCCTTGCTGAGTGGCAGAATGTTGTATACTGGCTGTAGCTGCTTTTAGATAATTTGGTGCCGAAGCCTGAGAAGATTCTCCGATATATCCAAGACCTGTCTTTATAAGAGGAGAACGTTGTACCTTTATAATCTCATCTAAGGTTTCAGATCCTTTAGAAAATCTAAGATTCAAAGTCTTTACTTTCTCAATTTCTTTTCTTAGACTTACTATTTCACATTCTAATTTCTCATTATGTTTCTCCTTTTCTTCAAGCTAGTTTTTCAGATTTTCTATGGATATTTTACTTTCTTCTAAGCATATTTTGAGTTGATTGATTTCATCAAGAAAATCATTGTCCTCTAAAGCGTCCATAAAAGTATCTTTTTCTTCTCTAGACTCTTTTTCAAATGCCATGAGAATTCTAAGATCTTGTTCACATTCTTCCTCACTGTCTGATAACCCATCACTGTCTTCATGAGTATAGTAACTTTTTCTAGTGCTAAACCGATTCTTATTCCTTCTTGCTACTTCCTTTCCTTTTTCATGTGTTTCTTTGCGATGAAACTTAGCAGCATAATTACCAACTCTTCCACAAGCAAAACATTTGAAAGGAAGCTTACCTCTGAACCTTCCTGTGCCAAGTTGGAGTTTCTTTACAAAATTTACCTCATCTTCTTCTGAGATAGACCCTAATACTTATGTCTCTTGTACTTCTTTCCCTTTTGTAGAAGCTCTAAAGACGACTTCTTTGACTTCAGATGGTCCTCCTTTTCTCATTTCACATGCAGTTAGTATGCCATGAAGTTGCACAATAGTAAGATTTTGAAGATCCTACTTTTCTTCAAGAGCAGAAACTTTTGACTCAAATTTTGCCGTTAGTGATCTTAAAACTTTCTCAACCAAAGTAGAGTCGGTTATTGTTTCTCCCAGATTTCTCATACGATTTACAATATCATCAAGACGTAAAAAGAAACTGGCAATGCTCTCTTCATTATGCATTTTTAGATTTTCATATTGAATTCTGAGAGTTTGGAGTTTAGCACTTTTTACCTTTGCATCACCTTCATAACTTAGAATGATTTTGTCCCATATTGCCTTTGCTGTATCCAGCTGCATGACTTTGACAAATTCTGATTCAGTTAGACTTCCCAATAGAGCATTGACCGCCTTTGCATTTGTTTCATAATTATTTCTTGCCGTTGGATCTGTTGGTACTGCGGCTGGATATTGATATCCTCCTTCAACAATAGCCCATACATCTGCTCCCAGAGACTGAAGATAGGATCTCATCCTTGTTTTCCAAAAGATTAAATTGTTTCCGTTGAAGAGCGGAGGCCTGATAGATGTTGTTCCATCTTGATTGCTCATCTTGTTTGATCTTCCTTCTAGCGGCTAAGCTTTTTCAGAAGGACCTGCTCTGATACCAATTGTTGGGAAAAATACTGAGAGGGGGGGTGAATCAGTATTTAGAGCTGACTGAAAACTTTTTACTTTTTCTTTCTCTTAAAACCATACGCTACTTTACTGAACCCAACTCGCGTATACACGCAGATATCCTTAAGAAAACTTGCGTATGTCCAGAGATCTTATTATGCATTTAATTCTTTACTTATATCATTGCATCATTCATTCATCAGATGTTTAGTAAGCAGTAAGCATGTGCAGTAATAACAAAATAAACCATCACACATAAGCAACACACATGAACACCAGTATTTAAGGTGGAAACCCAATTCGGGAGAAAACCACCGCTGTTGTCGTCTCTATCTTCAATAGTTATTATAAAGAAAACTTCTTACAATTTTGTACTGGCACAGAATCATACCAGCACGCAGGCACCCACCTGTAGAAGGCTGCAACCTTCTCTCGTTCTCCAGCCACTACTGGAAGGGAGCTCCAACCCCCTGATCTCATTTACCAGCCTCTCCTGGAAGGGAGCTACTACCCCCTGCTCTCGTTTACCAGCTACCACTGGAAGGGAGCTACAACCCCCTCACTGAAGGCTTCGACCCTCAGCACCACTACGGACCACGTTTAATCAATTTTCATATTGGATCAAAACAGCTTCAATACAACCCCTTAACATCAACAACCATACTTTACCCAAAACTTCAATCAGAACAGCAATACCACTGTAACCAAAATATCAGAAATAACCCAAACTTCAGAGTAGATAATCAGATACACATTCAACCTTGAACAACCATTAATTCAGATACCATACGCTGTTTTTATTTATTGAACCCGCGTACATACGCTCTTTTCTGCACACCAACCTGCGTATGCTTCACTGCATACTCATTTTTATATTCTGAATTAATACGCGACTTTTCTTTATCGATTCCGCGTATACACGCGCTTTTCCTTTTACCAACTAGCGTATTCCTCTGTGTATGCTTTCTTTCAAAATTTGTTTAGACTCATATTCAGATCCAAAATCAGATTTCTGTTCAGACAATCTATCAGCCATGCAGAACTGTTTAGACAGTCATTCTTCCCTCATCATGTTTTCTCAATCATTGATTAGATTTGTTCATTATCATATCAACGGCATACAAAACAGCCCCAAACTTCAAGAAGACTTCATTGACAGACAGCAGAGAGATAACAGAAATCACAGAAGTAATATCTGTGAAATAAGCTTCAGAAACCCTAACTTCCATACGCGCTTTTTATTAAGCAAACCCGCGTATATACGCGCTTTTACCGAGACAAACTAGCGTATAGATCTGTAAATGATAAACTTTGCAGAACAGACCAGATTTATAAACTTACCCAGATTTCTTCAATTTCTTCATTAGACTTGCGCCAGGTCTTCATCATTTCTTTTGCAGATCATCCTAGAGATTCATCATTTCTAGATCTAGAGATCTTGAACCTTCATCATATCCATAGGTGCATCATAGATTCAGATCTATCGGAAACAGAGTTCAACCATGCAGATATCTCTTAAAGAGATTTGTTCCTCAATAGCCCTTTTCACTTCCACACTTTGCACTATGATCTTCTTCTCCTTATATAGATTTAGCCTTTATCAGTACCATGAGTCAAAACCACTCAACTGCTGATGGTATTCCTGGACGGGATCAAATAGATAATCCAGCGCTCAATACTGAGAGCCAATACCATGGTAATGCCCCCTGGTTTTATAAATTTGGAGCACAAACAGCGATACGCGACTTGGGTCGCACTTATCCGCGAACATACGCGACTTGGCTTTTACAAACCCGCGTATACATTGTTCTATATTTGAAAAAATCAATCTTCTCATATAGAACTGTTGATGGTTTTCTAAGTTCTTCATACAATCATTATCTGCATCCTTTGTCAGAGAGTTGCCATCAAGGACAATCAATTCAATATAATAGGATACAAGAAACATATTGCCAACACAATCATTTTAAAAAACTCTTCAGAGCCCCGGAGGAAGTTTCTATTGCAGAAGTCATCACGGTGGCACAATTTTTTCCAAGTTATATTGATGAGGAAGGGAACGAAAATATCATGGACCCTGTTTCAAGAGAAGAGGTGGAAGATATTCTAAAAGCTATGCAGAAGGACAAAAGTTCAGGGCCAGATGGCTGGACTGTAGAATTCTTTCAACATTTCTTTAAGTCTCTTGGGGACGAGCAGGTAGCGGTGATAGAAGAGTCTAGGTGCATAGGCTCTATCTACCAGCCCTTCAATGCCACCTTCTTAGCTCTTATCCCCAAATCTGATCATCCTACTTCTTTTAATGAGTTTCGACCTATCTCCTTATGTACCTGTATTTACAAGATAATTGCTAAAGTAATTGCCTCCAGGATGAAACCTTTTCTTTCCAAGAATATTTCTGCAGAACAATTTGGGTTCTTGGATGGAAGGAAAATTCATGAAGCAGTGGGGGTAGCGCAAGAAATTCTTCATAGTCTTAAAAAGAGTGGGAAGAAAGGTGCAATTGTAAAAATTGACCTCTCAAAGGCTTATGACAGGATTAGTTGGATGTATTTAAGACTTTTGTTGACTCATCTTGGTTTTAGGTTTGAATTCGTCAGATGGGTCATGGGGTGCATCTCAACATCCTCAATTGCAATTCTGATAAATGGTGCAGCCTCAGAGTTTTTCAACCCTCAAAGGGGTCTTCGCCAAGGTTTCCCTCTTTCCCCCCTCCTTTTCTTGTTGGCAGCAGAAGGTATAAGCTTAATGATACATGAGGCTAAGAGGCAAGGGGATCTCAAAGGAATTGAAGTGGCAGTTAATCTTTGGGTAACCCATCTTCTCTTTGTTGACAACATTTTACTGTTCAGTAATGGAAGTATAGAGAATTGTCGAAGCTTAAAGAAGATTCTGGATCTCTTCTTAAAAGCCACTGGTCTCAGCATTAATGGGCAAAAATCGTCCCTAACCACTTCAAGCCTTTCAAGGGATGAAGTGAGCAGGATAGAAGAATATCTGCATTTTGAATTCAAATCCTTACAGGACTCCTTCAAGTATCTGGGTTTTTTTCTAAAGCCGGACAATTACCGGATACAGGATTGGAAATGGCTAATTGCTAAAATAGAGAACAAGATGAATCACTGGAGTTTTAAATGGTTGTCAAGAGCGGGAAGATTGGTTTTAATAAAGTCTGTGGTGATGGCAATCCCTGTTTATTGGGCTAGTCTTATTTGGGTACCAAAAAGTATTCTAGCATCCATTAACAAAATCTGTAGCAGATTTCTGTGGGCCGGATCAAAGGCGGAACATGTGACTCCTAAGGTTGCATGGGAAAAAATTGTCAGACCAAAAGGATGGGGTGGTTGGGGAATAAAAGATCTCTTCCCTTTTTCAAAAACACTCGCTGCCAAATTAGCCTGGAGACTTATCTCTACAGAGAACCTCTGGACATCGGTAACTAAAAGGAAATACATAGATCCAATTTCAACTCTTGATTGGCTAAGACTGCCCCAAAAATCCTCCAAAATCTCATCTATGGTGTGGAAGGCAATGGTTGCTTCGGTCAAGATAATTGAACAGGGTTTGGCTTGGAATGTGGGGGATGGACACAGGTTAGATTGGATCGAGACCCTTGGGTGGGCTGCTCGGAGAGATTTGCGCTAACAAGAGACCTGATTGAGTTCTTGAATAACAAAGGCTTCCTCTGTCTCAATCATGTTGTCGACCATGGGAACTCCACGATTTGGAGGCAAGAATGGTTGTCAGGGATTTCTTTGCAATTGGAAGAAAGATGGGAAGAGGAGTGAGAGAATTATAGATTGGACCTTTAGAACTCTCATATTCGCATCATCGACAAAAGAGACGAGCTAAGGTGGGTGCACTCACAGTCCGGGATATACTCGCCAAAATTGGGGTACAATTGGCTTATGACTCAAAATGGGTGGGAGGATCTAGCTTGGTGGGCAAAACCATTATGGAAGTTAAAAGGGCCGGCAAATACAAGACTGTTTTTCTGGTGCATTCTTCAGAAGAAAGTCCCCACTTGGGACTTCTTACAAAGGAGGGGGAAGATAGGGCCTGGCTGGTGCTCCCTTTGTAGAGAAAGTGTGGAAATGGTGCACCATGTTTTCCTTACCTGCCTTTTCAACATCAGTCTCTGGAATGAAACCCTGCGTCTGCTTAAAATTCCACAGAAGTGGGAGGGTCAGGAGGTTTTCGAAGCTTGGCAAAGGTGGTGGCAGGAAGCGCCAAATGACAGAGTGCGATCCATTCCACTTTTGATTGCTTGGGGTACGTGGATTGCAAGGAACCAGGTGATCTTCAAAGACACTCCTTTTCCAATCGGAAGACTGGCAGCTGAAGGGGCAGCAATATTTGAAAACATTCCAATTCCTTCAGGGCCACAGCAAAATAGAGCAGTCCATCGGATATAAACAGGAGGTGTGGAGCTGGATTGGTTATCCATTTCCCATCCGGAAAAATCCTTAAAGCTTCAGTTGGGTTAGGGCATGGAACCAACAATTTTGCAAAACTAAAAGCTCTGCACTTTCTTCTATGCTAGTTATCTCATAGGAATGTGCGTGAGGTTCAGATCTTTGGAGACTCTATGAAAATAGTAAAGTGGTTCAATGGGACTCAATGATGCAGGAACTATATTTTACTTCCTTTGCTTAATGAGATATCTCATCTAAAATGTTTTTTCACTGAGATATCTGTTTGCCATATTTATAGAGAGCGAAACCATGATGCAGATTACCTTTCTAAAGAAGATGTTGAGCAAGATATGGGGGCATTGATAGCTGTGGAATTGGAGAATGGATTGGCTCGCCCTATCGCACAACCTGGTTTTGTTTAATGATCCATCTATTTACTGTCTTTTCTTTGTTATTGTATATAAACTGCAATTTATTTTTCGAAAAACAATCTGATAAACTATATTTCCAGACCCTGGGTTGTTTTCCTTTCTGAGGAGGTCTTGGGGTTCCGTTCAACAATATACTTTAAGCTTGTTGTTAAATTAGGAAAGTGGTTACTCCCTGGTTCCAGCAAATTGGAAGCATAAAGCTTCAAAGGACTCTGTCTTTTTCCTACCTCTGTTTCAGCTATCTCCTTTAAAAGGAATCCGGGAAGTGGAAAATGGACAAGACTTTATTTTTTGAGACTCTTCTATCTGGGATGTTTGGTGAATATCTGCGTGTATTTACAACAGTCGACACTGTGTTTCTCTACCTGAAAAGCGAGAAATGGACTGTAACTTTCTATATTAATAGATGGTTCTATTTTTTTCCGTGGAAACTCACTAATGCATTCTTCACAAATAAAATGTGTTGCGGAAATAAAATAACGAACTGAGAAATAGATGCACACATACAAAAAATTGACACAATTACTTTGGACTAAAAGTCCCGAGAAAAACCCCTAAGGGAAAACTAGTGTAGCAGATGAGGGTTTATTTTATTATGCAACAAATATGGATAATTACAACCATTGGTCTTCCTAGCTCACCTCCAACAATTTTATCTCACTAGAAAATACTGGGAGAATCCTTCTCCTCTTAGCAAATCAATTTGGCCTCTCCTTGGCACTTGCACAATTGGGTACAAATGTGAATTGCAGCCTCTGAGACATTTGCACTGCCCCAGAAATACCTCCTACCAATTTGTCCTTCCTATTTCTACTTTTGGAATAAATTCGTTAGGCCTCCTGAGACTTGATCTAAGCACTACCAACTGAATCGATCCAACTCCCAACAATTTTCACTAGCAAACTAGGCAACTTGCACTACATAATTCGTTATCCCTACTAGATAATTCGGATAAATCACCACATCTAATGCATTTGACCTTCGATAGGTCTTTTTTCTTCTTATTTCCTCCTTTTGAGTTTTGTCCCTGACTGGGACCCTTCTTCACCTTCCCTTTACGTGCAAGGTCTACATTTTCTTCTTCTTCCTTCTCAAATTTCGGGCCCTTGTTGTTGTTGCTTATAGTACCTTCAGCAAGGCTTAGCTTAGCTCCTCTTTAGTGAAGTCACTCCATAAGAATTCCCAATTTGGTACCTTATCTCATCCAGTGATTCCCTAAACAGAGTTCACCATTCCTTAGTAAACTTGTTTAGAGTTGTCCGCACCAACTCACTATCTTTTGGTTTTTCTCCTACATTTGCAAGTGCATCTTACAATCCCTGAATTCTAGTGAAATAGAAAGTTACGTTCTTACCCTTTTGAATCTTTGTGGTCCTCAGCTTCTTACCCTTTTGAATCTTTGTGGTCCTCAGCTTCTCAGATGGATACTGATACAACTTTACGATGGCATTCCACATGTCCTTTACTGTTTCCTTCTCAGCAATATGCAGAACGTTATGATCTTGAACCCCGTCGAAAACCATCCTCTTGGTCTTGGCCATCCCTTTCTTGAAGGTTGCTAGCTGCAGTGGATCTGTTGGTTCTACCATGACATTTGTCACAAACTCGTTAAAGCCATGCTCGTCCAAAAGGAACTGCATTCTAGCTTTCCTAATGCAAAAATTAGTGGCTCCATCAAGTCTATCATGATATTTGAGTCATGTTGTGTCCATATTTGTAAAAGTAAAATAAACTAGAGACTGATGCTGGAAATCTCCTTCTCCTTTCTGCTCGAGCTTCCTTCTGTTACTTGCACTCCCTTTGGAATGCACAGATCTACTCTCACCTGCCATCATAAATCTTTCTCTGGCACTCACACTGCCTATTACTCCTCCATCGAGTAACTCCCTCTACCTTTCTGAAGTCCTTCTCTAGTTTATGGAAAACGTATTACTGCTCCTGAAGCAGACACTACCTAAAATGGAAAGTGAGCTACAACCTTTTGCTACTAGAAATCACAGTTCTCCTCCTGAAAACTGGAAACCCTCTGAGAAATTTCGGCAACTCTGCCTCTATGTGCTTTTCTCTTCCTACCCTGCACAAATCTACAATTATAAACCCTTGTTGCAAATTCCTGCACCCATATCTACTTTGCAAAATCACTGATCTGCTCCCGAGAACTGCTTCTCGACAAATACACTGCCTATGCCACTCCTCTTAGGAAAATCAAAATTTTCCTCCTACCTAGATCTAGAAATCGATTTTCCTGCCCCAACAGTTTGCACTGCTTGGTTGGCCTGCACAAATGTGGAAATATTGTGCTCATATCTCCCACCAAAACTGCACAATTTCGTTTCCCTCGCTTATGAGCCTCTAATCTGATCAACAATGCTCTGGTACCATGTAAAATTTCCTTGAATGCACCAATTGGAAATTATACTCCTAACTAAATACAATTTATTTTTTTACAACAAATAACAAATAACTCATTAATGTATCCTTGACAAATAAAATACAATGCAGAAGTCAAATAAGGAACTGAGAAATAGATGCACACACATAAAAATTTGACACAATTATTTTGGACTAGAAGTCCCCAGAAAAACCCCAAATGGAAAACCGATGCAGCAGATGAGGTTTTATTTTATTATGCAGGAAATATGTAAATTTCACATGGGGTTGTTGTGAAAACTCCATAAACCGGAATCCTATTACAGAAACTGAGAATTATTCTCCTAATTGTTAATTTAATTTAACAATTTATTTGTTGTTTGCTACGACAAATTCTTAATAAATGACACTGCAATCTACACCAATAAAAATGTGGAAGAATAAATGTTGGAAAAAATGCTAGCACACACATAAAATGAACAAAATTATTTTTGGACAAAATTCGCTGGAAAAACCCAACATGGGAAAACCAGTGCAGCAGATGAGGGTTTAATTTTATTATGCAGCAATGAAATCTGAGTACATCTATGGATGCACAACTGGAAATCCAAACAACAAGAAAATCTGGGCAAAATATTGAAGGGAAAATTACCCTTCTCCCACAAGAAATTTCTGGCACAACTTGCCTACCAAAACTCGACCTCCTGGAGCTCTGCGATGCTCTGCATAGCTGGATGGACAACTTGCCTCGGACTGGGTTCTGATGAAGTCGTTATGCCTTTGGATGTTGAGGAAATCATCTCTACGGCCCTCTAGGACTTCTTCCTGGCCTATGGAACTGAGAAGGATTTTTTCTCCCTCCAAATCAAACTGCCTGGCTAAAGCTACTGTGTAAAGCCTTTGCGCTGCCTCTCTAGGGTAACTTGGACCTTTTGTTGTTGCCTCACTGGATCAGGAAATTTTCCTCCAGATAATTGTCCCTGCCCCTCACATTGATTCGATCTCACTTACTCTCTCTTCGACAACTGACTGTAGCTACTTTGGAAATCGATCTGCCAATAAAATCGAACACTCCAAGTGTGTTCTCCATCATCATATCAACCTCCTCTTATAATCCTCTGTTACAGCACCAACAACCAATATTAAAACTTAATAAATGGCTAGGATCATCTTGGATTCGATTTGTGTGAGTTTCTAGATTATTCTCGCCTTATCTCAATTTTTTACTGATTAATTAACCATATTCCCTAAGTTTAGACTTAGGAAGTATTTAAAAAATCGGTTAAATAATCTAATTCAGACACTTCTAGGAAGAATTTCCAAAAATGATTTCTGGTTTTTGAGATCTCATGTATTCTAGCCTTCACAAATTTTCATCGCTAGAACACATCCGATGCTTCAAAAACTAATAGTTGATTGTTGAACGAGTCTGATGTAACATGCTCCTCCCACATTTATCCACTTTAACTGGTATGTCAAGGTAAACATGAGCAGAGGGCTACTATGACATTACCCAACCTCCTAAGTACAGTTAAGGAAGTGGAGTCGACAAACTGGAACTTTACCGACCTTCCTTAGGGGTTACAGTACACCCAAGAGCTAAACAACCACTCCAAGTGCCCAAACCCTGAGTTGGATTGCTCTTTTAGTGACCTGGGCCCATAACCGCATGCATGACAAGGCCTCCATGTGGTTACAAGCCTCCAACCGCATGCATAAGCCTACAAGGGTGCGGTTATGGCCCAAAACTTCCATTTCAAAGGGTGCGATCTTGGATTATGAGCCACCATTTCAGGATAACCTCCAGTCCATGGCCCATAACTCAATGAGACTTTCCAGAATGATAAATAACATCAGGACAAATCCATTCGTACAAAACTTGATCAAGGATTTGACCTAACCAATCCTAACCATGATAGTTATTTTAATTGATGTATCTTTGCCTTTTCTAATTTCCTTAGCCATAATAAACCGAATGAACAACCACTAGGAGGTTTTTTGCCAACATTCAACTTGGAATATGTGTCCCATGACCTTGGTCTTATTTTTCTTTTATGAACTTTATTACATGAACTTTTAACCTGAGGTTGTTACAAACGCCTCCCCCTTAGGTGAACACCATCCTTAGTGTTCTATAACACCCATAACCAACAAGACTGCTTAAAACCAAAACATAGTTCTTATGGAACTTTATAACCTCGATCGATGCAATAAGTACAATGAAAAACCTTCTAACAATAATAACCAACATGACAACCATACTCCTTATTGGAGCTTTAAAACATATTGTTGAAAAGTGTAACTAGGTCAGTCTTCATGTTGACTATGTAATTATGTATTTATGTAAAGAAGAAGACAAAAATAATAAAAATGTATTTTGTTGCACTTGCTTCATGGGTTTCATGAGCAAGATTTTATTATATAGGTTAATAGACTTTTTCTTAATGTCTATTAGGTTTGTGTCTTCTAGGTATAAAATGTAATTAAGTATTATGTTCTAAAGAATCTAGTCTAGAAATATATGCTCCGAGACCTATGGAAGAAGGACACCTAAGAACCCTCAATCTATGTTGGAAGAATAGCTCTACACACAAGAATAAGGCATCTACATCAACGCTAGAATTAACTCATACATGTCGGCCTAAAGCACAACAAGGAACTCGGCCCCATAACTGAATGTATGGTCGACTTAGGGGCTGGAACAGTGCCCTATAAATACACCTGTTCTGCGGCCATTTGGTGGACACAATTGCGGATCAATCTCAAGAATAAGTGTGGATTAAAGGCAGGAAAAAGTGCGGATTAAAGGAAGGATGAAGTGCGGATTACACTGAATCTAATATGGACATCTCCAAGAAGACAGTGCAGATAAAAAGACAACATATAGTGTGGATAAAAGGGCAGTGCATAGTGCAGGTTTCAGAGCAAGTAATGTGTGGGATAACAAAGTCATATATCAAGAACTATACAAAATGAAATTATCAAGGGAAGACGGAATCACTCCATACTTCATGAGGATTTCTGAAATAAGAGATCAACTGCAGGAACTAGGAGAAGTAATGTCTAATGCTGAGATGACTACACTGGTGCTGAATGCTCTACCTAAGGAATGGGGAAACTTCACTTCTAGTTTATACGAGAAGAAAGAAGCCACCCCATTCCATGATTTATGGTCTCTATGTAAAATAGAAGAAACAAGACTAAAGGCCAAAGTTGATACAGCACTAAGTGAAGAGAATCATGCCTTTGCAGCCTCATACAGGAAGAAAGGAAGATTCGGAAAATTAGGCCCTCAAAATAAAAGAAGAAATATGGAGAATGTACAATTCTTTGGATGTAATGAACTTGGGCATCATAAAAGAGATTGTCCTAAATTTGGAAACGACAAGAGGAAAAAGGAAGAATCCCATGTCACTAATGAAAGAGAAGAATCTGATGCTAAGAAATCTAAGAAAGAGGAAGCAAGAGATCTCTATTATGATTAAGATCATCTTTCTCTTTAAGTGATTTCTGATTGATTGTAAAATAGTATGATAAGAAGCAATGTACATTAATAAGCATCACGATAGAAGCATGAAAAAGGAGCTCTCGGTGACACAACTTCTAGAAAACCTCTCTACTAAAGTAAAGTAGTCATCAGGTCAAGGGTCATCATGAAGACAGAATTATGGGATGTGATGACATATTGATGGAGCGGGCCAAAGGAATGAAACTCTTCATTCTAGAGAAATTGCTACAGGATGACTCAAGGGAAAAAGGTATGAAGCATGTATATATATATGCTGACACTGGATGCTGTGAAGTCATGTCATATGGTTGCAGGTAATAGACTTACATATTTAGAAGTATGATCTATTAAGAAGGATCTCTCGGAGCACTGACAAATGAAATCAACATAATATGTACTCATGGAATATGAGGTGGTTGTATAAGAACGAGAAACTGGAAAACTTATAAGTTCCTGGGAATGAAAAATGTGCAGAAAGTAAGAGATCATGAAATGCAACCATGTCAAGAGGCAGTTATCATCCGGAAGCCAAGAAGATGTGACTAAGAGATCTCCTGGGAAGATATGTACACTCTGACGGAAGTCTGGTAAAGAAGAAGACCCTTAGCAAAACATAACATTAAAAGATGTGTCAATCTGAATAAAGGATGTCGATGCCTACAGGAAGATGGCATGGTGAAAGATCATCACTAAAGGATGCTAATCATGAGAGGATGTATGATCCTTGGAGATGATTTGAAGGAAAGCAGCGTGGCATAAAGTGGACCAGATAAGAAACTCTGATGAATCACTTTCTGATAGCTGACATGACTCGTGGATGAAAGTGATGGATGATTTGTGCCCTATGAAGCTAAAAGTTGAAGATTCCTCAATATCGAAATCCATGACATCGAGGACAGGAATTCTTCATGAGCAGCTGGGTGTCTCACCATTGCTGCTAGAGTTCCCTGGTTAAGAGGGAGCCTGGTGATAAGTTTCTTACTTGGAAGAAACTTGGTAATTCCTAAGGATGAGCTTAGGTACATTCCTTGTGTAGGAATGAGTACATTCCCTTGTGAAATAGGTCCTCCCTCGTTGAGAGGGAGAGATAGACACATCATTCTAGTCTTCATTTGGGAAGACAGAATGGAGGATTGGGTAATCATCGGGCATTTGATACTCTTTGAGAATGTGTTAGGGAATTCAAGATAAGAGTAGTCGGGGACCAATATTCTTAGAGGGCTAGCTACCCAAGAGAAGAATAGTCCAAGAAGTTCATACTTTGGAAACACCTGGGTGGAGTATGTACCTTGGAGAGACAATGATGATGGTGTCTATAAGTCATATGTCTCGCCAACATTGTAGCCCATTGTCTCGTTGAGAGATGGGGCTGTTAGTCAAGGCCTTGCACTAGGACAATGCTGGTTGATATGATGCTATATAGATGCAATTACCAATCCGAGTCTTCTTATGAGATTCTTCAGTTTGAAAGTAACCATGTACCTGTATGAATACCTCCCTAGTTAAGAGGGAGTATTGAAAAGTGTAACTAGGTCGTTATTCATGTTGACTATGTAATTATGTATTTATGTAAAGAAGAAGACAACGATAATAAAAATGTATTTTGTTGCACTTGCTTCATGGGTTTCATGAGGAAGATTTTATTATATAGGTTAATAGACTTCTTCTTGATGTCTATTAGGTTTGTGTCTTCTAGGTATAAAATGTAATTAAGTGTCATGTTCTTAAAGAATCTAGTTGAGCAATATATGCTCCAAGACCTTGTGGAAGAAGGACACCTAACAACCCTCAATCTATGTCGGAAGACCAGCTCTACACACAAGAAGAAGGCAGCTACATCAATGCTGGAATTAACTCATACATGTCGGCCTAAAGCACAGCAAGGAAGTCAGCCCCGTAGTTGAATGTATGGTCGGCTTAGGGGTTGGAACAGTGCCCTATAAATACACCTGTTCTGCGACCATTTGGTGGACACAATTGCGGATCAATATCAGGAACAATTGCAGATCAATCTTAGGAAGAAGTGCGGATCTATCTCAGGAAAAAATGCAGATCTATCTCAGAAAAAAGTGCGGATTAAAGGCAGAAAAAAGTGTGGATTAAAGGAAGGATGAAGTGCGGATTACACTAAATCTAATACAGACATCTCCAATAAGACGCTGCGGATAAAAAGACAGCATATAGTGCGGATAAAAGGGCAATGCGTAGTGCGGGTTTAAGAGGAAGTAATGTGTGGTATAAAAAAGTAAATAAGTGCGAATATCTCTGAGTTTTAAGGAGCAGAATTAAGAAGACTATTGCAAGGATAAGTCACTGATATATTATTGTTAAGGGCAGTTGATTTGAAGATAAAATTTGTTGAAATTGAGACAGTCGTCACAAGGAGAATAGGCAACAATAATGAGGAAGGTAAATCTTTGATTTACCTTCCCACAGTTCAAGCAATTCAAGTACAAGCATATGCAAGGTAAGGATCAAGGACTGATGCATAACTAAGCTAATTGGTGAAAAGAAGAATCAAGGTTGAAGACACTGAATCAAGGCCTTGGATGCATATCTAGGTCAAGGGTCTGAGTCTGGGTCATGGTACTTGTCATTTGAATATTTATAAGAAGAAATTCTTTGCGATTTTTCCTCTCCAAGAAGGAGAGGTTTTTCCCTAGCTCTTGGAGCCTAACTTTTGTGTCTTGTGCATTTTGATAATTGACTTGATGAAAGATTAAAGAAGAGAAGACATAAGTAATGCTAACAAGCTCACAAGTAATTATCAAGAAGAGAATTTGTATTAATCACTAGCCCTCCAAATTCTCAACACATATCTCATTGCAGTATTTACAATAACAACCATACATAAATATATATACATATACCAAAACTCATTTGTCTCAACTAGGAAACAATGAAGCATGCATAAGCTGCATCTGATCATCCATCTCCCATGTAGATTTATCAGGCCCAAAGTTCTTCCACTACATTTTAACTTGCTCGGTTCCGAAGCATGAGTTATTTCCGCTACAATATGCATTGAGGTTACGGCTAGAATTTCCCTTATGGTTCCACCTATAATATAGATCAGTGAATCACATGATCAATCTCTTTCACATATCTGTTAAGCAATGAAACATGGAAAACATCATGGAATTTCACTGTTGGAGGCAGTGCAAGTCTGTAGGCCACTGGTCCAATCCTCACAAGGATCTGGGAAGGCCCGCAATACTGAGGTGCCAACTTAGCACATGACCCAATCCTCAAGGATCTCCTCTTGGGCTTGATGCGCAACTACACATGCTCCCCAACCTAAAACTCCTTAAACACCCTGTGTTGATCTGCATAACTCTTCTATCTGTCTTGTGTTTCCTTTAGATTCTTCTTGATAACTAGCATTTATTGTTCCATTTATGTCAACATTTTCGTTCCAATCAACACCTTGTTCACTGGATCAATCAAACTTATAGGAGTATTACAACTCTGCCCATAAAGTGCCTCAAACAGACTCATCCTTAGTGACACTTGATATCCATTGTTGTAAGAAAACTCAACTAGTGGAAGATACTCCTCCCACTTCCTCCACTGGTGCTTAACATACATTCTCAACATTTCCTCCAGAATCCTGTTGACCCTCTCTGTCTATCCATTTGTCCGTGGATGATAAGTTGTACTGAAGGCCAACTCTGTAACCAAACCTACAAATAACTCCTTCTAAAACCTGGAAGTGAACGTGGAATCTTTGTCTGACATAATCTTCCTAGGAATACCATGCAATCTCACTATCTCCCTGATCAAGACATGAGCTACCTCACTAGCTAAATTAGTAGACTTAACTGGAATGAAGTAAGCTACCTTGGTCAACCTATCAATCACAACCATGATGGAATCATGTTGTCTAGATGTCCTTTGCAAACCCATGATGAAATCCATGGAATCAAAATTGGATGCAATAAACCACCTAGATGCTTGCACTCTATTTTACCGATTGACAATCCAAACACCTTGCGATGAACTCAACTACCTCTTTCTTCATATTCAACCAGTAGTAAATCTTCTTCACAATTGTTAGAGTCTTTTGATATCCCGAGTGACCTGAATATGGCTTAACATGAAATTCCCTCAATATAAGCTTCTTGAGTTCACTATTGTTTGGCACATAGATCATGTCCCTAAATATGACCAAGCCATCTGTTGTGACTAGGCTGGTTAAACAAGTAGCTAACCATCTAACTTTCCTACCATTTAGACTAGGTTGGTCAAACAAGTATCTCAACCCGTTGTGATCACTTAACAACACAAACCTCCTTCCAAGAAGTTAGTGCCTACACATCTTAAACGCATGAATGATCGTTGCCAACTGACGATCATGTGTCACATAATTTTGTTCGTGCTCATTCAGTTCCCTTGACCCGTAGTGTACCACTTGTCCCTCTTGCATGAAGACTCCACCAAGTCCTCTCTTACAAGCATATGTACACACCAAGAACTCTTTATCTAGATTTGTAATCTTTAGAACTAAGGAATTTGTAAGCAACTGCTTCAACTGCTCAAAATTGGTTCCACATTCCTCTGTCCATTCAAATTTATTTCCTTTCCTCGGCAATGATGTAATAGGATAGGCAAATTCGAGATAATTTCTTGATGAACCTCCTATAGTAACCTGCTAACCCCATGAATGATCTGTCCTCATCCACATTCCTAGGAGTTGTCCATTCCATGATAGCTCTGATCTTTTCCGGATCCACTATTATGCCTTCCTTGGAAACAATAGGTCCCAAGTAATGTACCTCTATCTAAAAGAAACTGCATTTACTAAAATTGGAATACAACTGATTTTCTTTATACAGTCTTAACACTGTTGCTAAGTGTTCTACATGCTCTTCCTCATTCTTAGAATATATCAATATATCATCAATGAATACTATCACAAACTTGTCCAGATAAGGATGCAACACACTATTCATCAAACACATCAAAGTAGCTAGAGCATTAGTCAAGCCAAAAGGAACTACAATAAACTCATAATGCCCATACCTGGTCTGGAAAGAAGTATTGTAAATGTCCTCTTCTTTGATACATACCTGATGATATCATGATCTCAAATCAATTTTCAAGAACATTGTTTCTCCCTTCAACTGATAAAACAAGTCATCAATCCTCAGTAATAGGTACATGTTCTTTATTGTCACCTTGTTCAACTACCTGTAATCGATACACAACCTAAGAGTACCATTCTTATTCTTCACGAACAACATTGGTGCACCCCAAGGTGACACACTTGGCCTAATGTATCCCTTGGTAAGCATTTCCTTCAACTGCAACTTCAATTCCACTAACTCTGGAGTGCTCATCCTGTAAGGTGCATTTGATGCTAGTGTTGCTCCTAGTACCGACTCAATAGAAAAGTCCACTTCTCTGTGAGGAGGAAACTTTGAAATCTCTACTAGAAATACATCCTGAAACTACTGCAAAATCAGATGCCTCTTCAAGACTCTCGCATCCTCCACATCCTTACCTATATCACTGGAAACATGCACTGTGAACAACACACACGCTTTCCTGCAACTGCACTTTTCCTACATAGTTGTAACCATTCTTACCGATATAGGCTTCCTCTTACCTTGAAAAATTCTCTTCTCTCAATCATCATCCAAACACTCAATAGCCTTCTCATAAAAATTCACCTTAGTCCTATGAAGGTACAACCAATCCATACCCAGAAGCATACTATATGATCCAACGGAAGCACATTTAGATGTGTTGATGTAGGCATACCATTCAGCGCAAACACGCAAGCTCTTAACCAATGATGAACTCTTTTATTAGTACTTGTAGACAACTCCACCAACCAAGACTCTGCATGCACTTATTTTCTCAAACCACACTTATCCACCAAGTCAGGACTAATATAACTATAGTTAGATCCAGGGTCAATCAAAAGAGAAACAACTCGATCACAAAGCTTACCTTGCATCTCAATAATGGATGCCTAGTTATCCTCCTACTTGATATCAAATGTTGCATAGATACGAGGAATGATTTGCCCAACATCCCCAATGGTCTGCGCCTCCTGAGCACCGTAGATATGAGGCCTACCACCCTGACACAACAGACAATTCTTCTTGCGATGATCCTTGCCACATATCCAACACTACAAAGGCCCATTACCTTTGTTCTGATGCTCTCTAGTTTGAGGTCCATGTCCCTTCTCAACTGCATTAAATTTCTTGTAAGGAGAAACTTTTTCCTTCTCACCTGCATTAAATTTCTTGTAAGGAGAAACTTTTTCTTTCTCACCTGCATCTTAAGGTTTTGTTCGCTTCGATGGCCATTTTCATTTATTTTTTTCATTACCTTTCCAACCTTGCTTAGACTTTGTCTTATGCTTCGATTTCTCATAACAGTGCGTCAACTTCCCAATGATTTCCTTCAACAACTGAGGCTCATCATACTTAATTTGATCCTTAAATTCTAATGGCAGTCCACTGATAAATCTCTGGAATTTGGTCTTCTCATCCTTGAGGTAAGGCGCATAGCTCAACAACTACAAGAACTTAGTCGTGTACTCTTCGTCTGCTATATATCCCATCTTTAGCTCATAGAACTCCTTGGCCTTTCCGTCATAGTACCTCTTTGACAAGTACTTCTTCCTGAAGAGTCTCTTGAATTTATGCCAACTCAACACCTCTATCCTGATGACTCTAATACACTTCACATCTTCCCACCAAATGTCTGCCTTCCCTTTAAGTCTGAAAATACCTATCTTGGCCTTCATGTTCTTTGTATAGTCATGCAACTCAAAGAATTTCTTCGTTCCAAGAAACCATGCCTCTGCGTCTTCTAACGTATTCAACTCTCCATCAAATATAGGTCGCTTAGCTTTCTTGAACTCATCCAGCAAATATCCCCTATAACTCCTCATGTAAGAATGATAGCGATGATGACCATGATACCTGTTTGAACCATAACTAGAGTAGAACCCATAGTCATTGCCTCTCCTATCAGGTCTGTACAATAACCAGCGATCTCTGACTGTGTCATCCCTATCCGATATGTGCCCACCATGAAACCTGCTACCATATGCCCCATTAGTTTTGTCCTTTTGTCCAAAACTGATCTATGGCTATCCTTTTCTCTACAAGTCTGACAAACTCTGAAGGATAAATGCATTAACCTCTGCTTATTTCTACTGTGCCTTAGCGAGCCTTTCCTGTGATTGAATGATTTTGTGTTAATTTTGGAAAACTAGGTCCAAACTCCATGTTGTGATGCTCAGACGAAGATACCAATATTTTTATTGGGTTCCTCTTTCGGAGAGGTGCAATATCGATCTAAGGATCATCTTGATCCGATGAGAAAAACATTTATTTTGAATTTATTCAAGATATGTGCAGGTCGGCCTTAAGGTTTTGTACCCCAGCAGTTGTGTCACACACCCTCACTGATGGATATATATTGGTCAACGTTGGAGGACATTTTCACTCATCTCATCCTCACACATTTCTCTGTCCTCATCTAATTGGTTCGATGTCCTTGGTGGCTCTTCTCTCCACATGGGAAATTTCCAGTAGCAGCACATTTCTGATTTCGGTCTAGGGTTTCTGCAGCAAACTTTGACCAGCGTTGACTTTGGTCAATGCAAGGTCAAATCGACTCGAAACTCTCCCAAATTTTCAATTTTCCTAATCTGCTTTTTTTGGCACTATTCCCGAGGCAAAACGTTGATTTTGACTTTTCAGCATTGACCTAGCTACTGCTGCTGTTTGTGTTGACCATTAACTTTTGAGTTGACCGTTTGGCTGTTCTAGAGGGTTGTGTGACATTGCTAGTTGGCTGACCTATTGAGACTTTGTTGGTTGAAGCATCCTGTTGACCATCATAACGCACCAACACACTTATATATTTTTGGCTTGTCTTCTGTCAATCTACTGGTATGTTCTATCAGCGTTTTACTTTATTGTTTATGTGATTATTGTCTAATATTGAAGAGAAAGTAAAGTTGCATTAAGCACAGAACATCTACATAAATTTACATGGTATCAGAGCTGAGGTGAAGACAAAGCCCTAATTTGTAGCAATCACCAAAGAAGATGATGGGTTTCTCAAACTACAATGGCTTTAAGACTGATGACAAATTGACTGGGAAGGATGACTTCCATGCTTGGAAGATGACATTGGATCTTAACTTGGACGACCAAGATGTCATGGACTATGTGCAGGGTAAAATTCAAGAGCCTCCATCCACTGCTACTGTTGCTACCAAAACAAAGTATAAGAAGGGGGAGATCAAAGCAAAGCTAATGATCAAGGACTCAATTCACAAGAGTCTGTTGCCTACATCTCTGAGCTGGGCACATCCAAAGAGATGTATGACAAGTTGGTCCACATGTTCAAGGCCAAAAATGCGAATCAAGTCCTATTCTTCAAGAATCAATTGAAGAATTTGAAGAAAGTCAGGGATGAGTCTGTTCAATCATATTTTCTGAAGCGAACTGAGATCAAAAACAAATTGTTGGCTGTTGGGGAGACAATAGCTGATCGAGAGATGGTAGTCACCGCACTTGGAGGGCTCTCATCCGAATGGCATGTGTTCAACACTACCATTCTCAATAATAATGTGATACCTGACTTTGACGAAGTACTATCGAGATGCGTACAAGAAGAGACAAGAATGAAGGAGTATGAAAATGAAGGAAATGTTGCTTACGTTGCTCATTCTAGAAAGAAGAACTTTGGTGGTCCAAAGAACAAAGGAAGAGCACGGGCCCAAGGAAAGAAGGGCAAGTGTTACGCTTGTCATAGGCCAGGTCATTATGCTAGAGAATGCCCTTTCAGGAAGGATTCTCCCGATGATGATGACAACAACTACAACCGGAGGAATGGCAATCAAAGGAACAATAGGTTCAAGGGGAAGAGGAAGTCTCCCTCCGGCGAAAATGGTCAACCTTTCAAAAGGTCGAGAAACTCAAGTTATGAGGAATCAAATGTTGTTTATAAAAGAAATGAATGCATTCTTGTATCTGCCCTCTCTGTTGCAACTCCACCCGCCACTCTGGATGTCTGGTTGATAGATAGTGGTGCCTCAAGGCACATCTCTGGGTTCAAGGAAGCACTTTCTAATATGGTTGAGAAGGATACTAATCTGGAAATTATCCTTGGAGATAATGCCACATATCCCGTGAAAGGGACAGGGACTGTGACCCTCCACTTGTCTCAAGGTCAAGTTCTCCGCTTACAGGATGTACTCTATATACCTAATTTGAAGAAGAACCTTGTGTCTATATCAGCCATGGAAGACAAAGGTTTCAATGTGGCATTCATTGATGGGAAGGTGCGCATCTGGAATAAGAGCTTCAAGGAAGCTATCACGATTGGGTTTAGAGTTGATAAAATCTACTAGGTTGGAGGAAGTCCACTGGGAGCGATGACGTGTGATACTGTTCAACAGACTGAACTATGGCACCGAAGGTTTGGACACCTTCACTACAAGGCCCTTCCCGAAGCAAGGAAGGTGGTAACGGGGATGCCGAGTTTTCAAATAATCATGAAGGTGTATGTCGGGGTTGTGCCGAAGGAAAGCATACAAGGGGACCTTTTCTCTCAAGTGTCACAAAGACATCTGATGTCTTGCAATTGATACATTCTGATCTGTCTGGAATGCTGCCTGTGACATCCTTGGGAGGATGTTCTTATTATATGACATTCATAGATGACTTCTCTCGCAAAACCTAGATATACTTCTTGAAGAAGAAGGTGAGGCTTTCATGTGGTTTTGTACCTTCAAAGCCTTGGTGGAAAATCTGACAGGAAAGAAGATCAAGATATTGAGGACCGATAATGGCATTGAATATGAGATGAACGAGTTCAAGAAATTTTGCAGAGAAGTTGGCATCAAGAGGGAGACCACAACTGTCTATACTCCTAAGCAGAATGGCGTTGTTGAACAAAAGAACAAGACCATTGTGGAAGCTTCCCATGCCATGCTATGTGACGAGGGTCTATCGAAGTTTCTGTGGGGAGAAGCTGCGAACACTGCTATGTACATACAGAACCGATGCCCGCATTCCGCTCTAGACTCCAAAACTCCTAAAGAGGTTTTCACTGGTAAGAAACCTGACGTCTCACATTTTAGAGTTTTTGGATGTCCTGTTTATTTTCATGTGCCGAAAGAGAAGAGGAGCAAACTGGATGCTTCTAGGAAGAAAGGAATGTTTGTGGAATACAACGAAACTTCAAAGGCCTATAGAGTCTATGTGATTGGTCAAAGGGAAGTGGAGATATGCCACGATGTCCCCTTCGACGAAGATGCTTCCCTGAGGAAAGTAGTCAATCTTTCGAGATCTGAGGAAGATCATGAAGCAAGGCCTAGAAATCAAGAAGAACCAAAGGATGAGACAATGACCGATGCTGAAGGACTGATGGAACCGATTGATCCACCTCCTTCACTGGGGAAGAGACCGTCATGGCTTAGGGACACTCTCGAGGATGCCGAGGGACATATGGCCCCAAGGGGGACATTCTGTGAAAGCAAGAAGCCAAATAGATACCAAGGGTATCTAGCAGCCATGAGTACTATTATACAATCTGAGCCTAGATCTTTTGAGGAAGCTGTAAAGCATCAAGTCTGGAAGGATGCTATGCACAAAGAGTATGAGTCCATATTGAAGAATGATGTCTGGGATGTGGTTCCAAGACCGGAGGACAAAGCAGTTGTCACCTCGAAATGCCTCTACAAGATCAATCATGGATCTGATGGAAGTGCTGAAAATTTCAAGGCAAGATATGTTGCCTGTGGCTTCTCTCAAAAGGAAGGCATAGACTCTGATAACATATTTGCACTTGTGGCCCGATATACCACCATCCGATCTATCATAGCCCTTGCTGCTACGCAAGGATGGAGTCTTCATCAGATGTATGTGAAGACCACATTTCTGCATGGTGCGATAAAGGAAAAGGTGTATGTAGATAAATCTCTGGGGTTCGAATTCCAGGATCGAGACATCCATGTCTGCAGGTTGAAGAAAACACCCTATGGGTTGAAGCAAGCACCCAGAGCTTGGTACGAGAGGATAGATAGCTACCTGATGAAGTTGGCCTTCATTCGTAGTAATGTTGATCCCAACCTTTACTTCAAGGTTGATAGAGAGAAGCCTCTCATTCTGGTGTTGTCTGTGGACGACCTCTTCTTGACAGGTGTTGACCCTCTCATTCATCAGTGCAAGAGGGAGCTCGCTGCTGAGTTCGAGATGAAGGACCTAGGACTGATGCATTACTTCCTAGGCCTGGAGGTCTGGCAGAGACTTGGCGAGATTTTCCTTTCTCAAGAAAAATACATTGTGAAGCTTCTGGAAATATTTGGTATGGTGGACTGTAAGTCCGTGTCGACACCGATGGAGCTCAACTTTAAGAAGTTGAGTGGCAGCGCTGCTGGGCCCGTCTTAGCAAATCCTACTGAGAATCGTCAACTTCTAGGGGCCCTGATGTTCTTAGTGAACACCCGTCCGGACATATGTTTTGCAGTGAACACTTTGAGTCAACAGATGGTTGACCCTCATCACACTCACTGGGTTGGTGCCAAGAATCTTTTGAGATATCTTCGAGGCACGATAAACCATGGGCTGAGATACACTGAAGGGAGCATGACACTCCTTGGATATACTGATGCCAATTGGGCTGGCAGTGTGATGGATTGTAAAAGCACATTGGGATGATGCTTCACACTTGGATCTGCTTCGATATCATGGATGAGCAGGAAGCAGAAGTCGGTGGCTTTGAGCACCGCGGAGGCCGAATACATCGCAGCGAGTATGGCCTGTTGTGAAGCAACTTGGTTGCAAAAGCTCTTCAGTGAGCTATTCGGGCATGTGTTAGATACCACTGTGATACTCTATGATAACCAAAGTGGGATTCGGTTGTCCGAGAATCCCGTGTTCCGCAATCGATCCAAGCATATTGATATCAGGTACCACTTTATCCGGGATATGGTACAACGAGGCGCCGTAAGGATCGATCATATAAGAACTGATGAGCAGATCGCAGATATTCTCACAAAGCCCCTGGGGAAGGTCAAGTTCCTCACCTTCCGTGAAAGTCTTGGTATCGTGGAACAACCCTGTGCTGAGGGTCTTGTTGGAGGATGAGCTCTGGGAGCTCTAGGGGGCTTTGGGGATAGCTTCTCGGAGCTATAAGAAACCACAGGGCTAGGCTTGCTGAACCTTGTTGGTGTGCTTCTGCCCCACCGTTGTGATGATTGAGTTGTTTCACCTCTCATTATCTCTGCCCCGTATGCATCCTATCCATTGAGTTCAAGGATCATGGGAAGTACCTCTCATTTGGCCAGTGAGGTGGGAAAAGTTAGAGACTAGTAGCAAAGACTGATGGATGCATCAAAGATTGTCGTACTCTCTATCTAGGATGGCACGGTCCAACCGCTTGATCTGGGATCAAGTATATTGAGGTTTCAGACCTCCTACTGACTCCGGGTCAGATAAACCAACTTTGGGTTGGTATGAGACTCTTTGTTAGTCCTATAGAGGTTTCGGACCTCTAGGCTGAATGTGTCAGCTGGTAATGATGTTTTTATGACTGACCCACTTCTGTTCTGAAATAAAGAAGCCAGCAAAGCAAGTTACGGCGGGATGACGCACGATGTTTGGATTGCACAGGTGGATGGAGTTCTCCCTAGTTGAGAGGGAGTGTTAATTTTGGACGACTAGGTCTGTTGTAACTCCTAGAGACAGCCTAGAGTTGTGATAGACCAGTGCCTAGGACATCTTAGCATAGCAAGGAGCGTATAATATAATGTATGAAGTTGTCAACTTCAGCTCACATGCTATCTCCTGTAAACAAGGAGATAAACAAGAATGGGACCAAGACCTTCAGAAATTGACACAGAGAAAGAGATATTGCAGGGGCAACATGCAAAACCCCAATATAAAAGAAACAGACAATTCAGAGACAGCTTACTGCAAAGCGGGCCGATTCAGAAATACTTCACAGACATAAGTTATCAGAAGGTGTATGTAGTGAATGAAATGTAGAGGAGATATTAGTTAACATTGAGCTGATACCCAGATATACAATACCACCATGCATGGGCTTACCAATCTAAGAATCCATACATGATAATAGCATTTTAAAATCACCCTCCCAAAGAAACTAATATAGCAGAAACATGGTTTAGATGAATAGTGGAACAAAATATCATGCATGAGCCATATTTAAAGCGCTTGACTGATCCGAGCATGGGCATCAACTAGGATGAATCCATACCAAAAATCAATGAGCCACTCGCATTCCAAAACATGATACAGGAAACATGGATGAAATGAAATGATATATTAAAATAACACATAAGAGAAAGTTACAGACTGTGAAATACCAAAGACCAGAATCCTCTTTAACAGATGGAACTCCTCCTCACTGAGACCTTATGGGCTCTGAGCCTTCATATAAAAGTTCTACAAAATGTATACAAAAAGCCTTTCACTGCATAATTTTCTAATAAAATCTGGAACCCATAATCATATGTTCTTCGGGAGCTTTATAGGAGGGAACGAAAGCTCTATAAGGGAGTAGGTGATGAACATTTACTTGTCTCATTAAAACAAAACGGTAAAAAAGTGCCCGCCCATACTGCTTGACGGCTCTGTAGTGCTGTAGGTACTCTGCTGCCGGCTTTCTGAAATAATTGCACTGGATAAAAGTCTCTTCAGGAACACGGCATAGAATTAAAACCACATGGACATTTCGTCCTTTCCTGAAGAGAAAACTTTGCTGAAATAAAACCTCGAGAGTATTGTTTTCTGTGCATGAATCTTTTGAGTGATCTACATGATCTTCAATCTGGTACTCTGCTTTCAAAAGGTAGGTTCAAGATCCAAAATCTTCGATTGCATGCTTTTAATCCCCTACCTCCCACTGATACTATTTGCCTGCGATATTTATGTCTGGATCTGCGCAATCTTTGCATTCGAATGACTCTGGAGGGTTTGATAGAATTTAACCCTGCTTCTTCAATGGAGGTCTTGTCATAACGGCTTCCTGGACTTTTCTTCATAACTGCAGCTTCTGAAGAATGGTCCTTTGATGTGCTCTGCGACTGCAAATTACAACAGTTTTCCATCACTAGAAACCCTGCAAAATCAGCAAGCTTGTTAGAAAAACCGGGCACAGAGATGGTGGATGTGGCGGGGCCAATGGAAATGGTGCTGCGGACATGGCGAAATGGTGGAACGATGCAGGGTGGCGGAAGATGCAACATAGTGATGATGAATGGACAGACGAAAGGTTTTGACGTAAAACATTAAAATATGAATTATGAATGGAATATATAATGGACAGTGGGCCAGGGGTGTATTTGCCGTGGATTAAAACCCGTGCAACTTCGATGCGCGACGACCATTAGATGAAGATCTCCAGATCCGACGGCTGACAGCGATATCGCTGCGCATCTTTTGCCGAACAATAGCGTGCGATGAGCGGCGGTTTTGGAGCCGTACGCAGGGACACGCGGCAGACAGTGTATGGAATCGCTGGCCAAACGAGAATTACCGCCCACCGCCGGAGGGCGGTGCAATAGATACCACCTGGTTTTGGAGTATCGCGTTGCGGGGACCACCGGGGCAAGGGAGATACGGACCGTCGGATTTAAGGGTGAAAGGACGGCTGAGATGCAGCTTGGGCGATGAATGGAGTGGGCCACGGGCGTAGTGGAGGATTGCGAATGCCGTTCGATCTGTACAGATCAACGGCCGAGGGCGCGCCCGATGTTCATATGCGATAAGCGCCTAGTGTTTTTGCGCCTGGTTCCAGCACTGGGTTACATGGAGGAAACGACTGAGGGGCTAGGGCCGAAAGCGCTAAGCCTTGAATATTTTCAAATGTGGATTTTCGGCCCTTTTATGCACTTTTGAGGCGGGAAAAGGGCAACGATAGGCAGCAAAAGGATTACTTAGGCTATCAAAAGAATTTTGAAGGGTTCAAATGGAATGGCCTGCCAGAAATTTAATAGGAGTTTGACATAGTTAACAAGGTCCAAACTCCATGTTGTGATGCTCAGATGAAGATACCAATATTTTTATTGGGTTCCTCTTTCGGAGACGTGCAAAATCGATCTAAAGATCATCTTGATCCCATGAGCAAAACATTTATTTTGAATTTATTCAAGATATGTGCAGGTCGGCCTTAAGGTTTTGTGCCCCAGCAGTTGTGTCACACACCCTCACTGATGGATATATATTGGTCAACGCTGGAGGACATTTTCACTCATCTCCTCCTCACACATTTCTCTCTCCTCATCTGATTGGTTCGATGTCCTTGGTGGCTCTTCTCTCCACACGTGGGAAATTTCCAGCAGCAATACATTTCTAATTTCAGTCTAGGGTTTCTCCAGCAAACTTTGACCAACATTGACTTTGGTCAACGCAAGGTCAAATCGACCCGAAACTCTCCCAAAATTTCGAATTTCCTAATCCACATTTTCTGGCACTATTCCTGAGGCAAAACGTTGACTTTGACTTTTCAGCATTGACCTAGCTATTGTTGTTGTTTGTGTTGACTGTTGACTTTTTGGGTTGACTTTTGAGTTGACCATTTGGTTGTCCTAGAGGGTTGTGTGACATTGCTAGTTGGCTGACCATATTGAGACTTTGTTGGTTGAAGCATCCTTTTGACCGTCGTAACACACCAACACACTTATATATTTATGGCTTGTCATCTGTCGATCTACTAGTATGTTCTATCAGCATTTTACTTTATTGTTTATGTGATTGCTGTCTAATATTGAAGAGAAAGTAAAGTTGCATCAAGCATAGAACATCTACATAAATTTACATTTTGTCATTATCTACTTTGCAATTTATGATTTCTGCCTTTAAAATTCACAAGGTGTCTGATATGTCAGGAGAGTACTCATCTCTATGTTGCTCATTTGATCTATAAGAAGAGTCTCGTAAATTGTAATCCACCATTTTTCTAGTCATTTATGATCTTCTTCCTGTAAACATGTAAAAATTCCTAAACTGGATTCTTATTACAACTACTAGTATTATTTATGCTAATTGTTAATTAACTCAACAATTTATCTACTACTAATAATATTGAAATAAACACAGTACAACCTTCACAAATAAATTCTGCTAAAAAAATAAAACATTGGAAGCTGAGAAATGCTACTACACACACATAAAATATAACACAATTATTTTTTGAAAAAGTCCCCGGAAAAACCCAATGCGAAAAAATTGGTGCAACAGTTGAGGGTTTTTATTATTATGTAGCAGTGAGAAATAATGAGTACAATTGGATGCCAAAATTTGGCAATCCTACAAAGAAAAATACTGGCAAAAATCTAGTGAGGAATTTCCTCACCCATAGGCAAATCCGTCTCTGAAGACTAGCTCTGAAACCCTGTATGAATTTCCCTACGTCACCCTCTGCATGGGCACTGCGCAGGCACTAATCCGTACGACCTGTGAAAATTTCTGAATCTACTAAACAGAAACCCTAATGCAGTAAATCTGATTTACTTCTCCTACTTGTTTGATTTTCTTACAAGTTATTTTTCTGAATTATTTAGTAAAACATCACAGTAAATACACTGCAGCCTACACAACTATACATATCAGAAACTGAAGAATAAGCACATTCACACAACGGACACACAAGATTTTTCGGACAAATGTCCCTGAGAAAACCCAATGTGGGAAAATCGATGCAGCAATTCTTAGTACATCTACGGTGCCATAATTTGGCTCACCCAACAGAGAAAACCTCAACAATCAGAGATAAACGTGAGTCTTACCTCACTCTGTAAGTCCCGGTTGATCCGAATCAGTCACTGGTGAAATCCCAGCTAGCTCTATGCAGTCTCTACACTGTCACTGCGTAAGCCTGTGTGGGCCTGGCTGAAGGACTACGTCACCCTTCCTCTGTGCTGATCAACCTCTCAGAAATCGAGTTTCAGCTCTGTTGGCTTAGAAACCTCGATTCCTGACTAATTTTGGACTGTCCCTCGGAGGCTCTGTGTTGCCCCTGCGTGAGCCCTGTGTGGGCCTGTGTCACCCTCTCTGGGGTCTGCGTCACACTCTCTAGTGGTTGTGCTGCCTCCTCTGCATCTATGTCGCCCTTGCTCTGCTTTGTACGCTTGGTCCTCCGACCAATCACTGCATCTGCCCCTCACTGCTTCGCTGAATCACTTAGATCTGATCTTCATCCGAGCACTGCTCCGTCAGAAGAATTCGATCTCTTAGACTCTCTGTGTGTTCTCCAACTGACCCCAAGCCCTCCTTTAATACTTTTCTCGTTGAAAAATCAACGGCCATGATTCAACAGCTAATATTAGAAAAGACTTGATCCTCTTTACTTAGAACATTTTCACCCACATGTTTAAATTAATTTACTTTAATTATTTAATTTCCCTAAGTTAGACTTAGGGTCTCCATTAAAATAATTAATTATTTTAAATTAATTTACTTTAATTATTTAATTTCCCTAAGTTAGACTTAGGGTCTCCATTAAAATAATTAATTATTTGAATAACTTAGGCTCCGGGCGGAATTTCTCCAAACGATTTCTGGGTCTTGGAGATCGCATGTGTTCTAGCCCCTCTGAAATGTTTCGGTACTAGAGCACATCTGATGCTACCCAAAAATAAACACTCCCTCTTAGCGAGGAATGTTCTCTAGCAACACTTCAACCTAAAGCATCACCCTGATCCACGACATCGGTCCCTTGCGCTGTTGATGCTTGGCCTGCTACCCCTCATCCTCTATGTTGCTGCCTTCTGTATTGCTTCCCATGACTCTGCCACAGTCACTGCCTCATCTGGACTGCAGCCCCCTCTCAAATGTTGCATCCTATTGCCCATAGCACTGCCACTGCTAACTGTTGCACCACAACTCAGTTGATGAGAAGTAAGAAATTGAAGGACACCACCTAAAAGCATGGCAGACAAGTCAGTCTGGCTGTGTCTCAATACCGAAACACCCTCTGTTGCTAATCTACGTTGACCCTTTGGTGCCTTTGTGCTGCTGTTGCTGTGCACTACGTAAGCACTTCCTCTACGCTGCTGAAATCCCATCAGCCTCTGCACTGCTCTAGTCTTCAACGTCCTAGCACTACCAATGTGCCTCCATAATCCTCCACACCAACTGACTCCATTCATCCTGCTACTATCATTAAGGGCTCCCATAGCTCGTATGTGATCCAAGAGTTTGGGCACTTCAAGGGTCCTGCCCCCTCATCTGAAGTTTAAGAGAACTACAGATCTGTGTCACCCCACCTCTTCTCTCGAGGTACATGAGCACTCATAACCACATTTTCATCACTCCCATCATCACCCTTAGCTATTGCAACCATAGAATATGAATCTTCCTTTCCCTTCTTCTTCTGAGGACAAGTAGTGGCGAAATCCCACTCTTCAGACACTGCATTCAGGGTAGTTCTTACCATAAGACCATCATCAGGAGTGGCCCCCATAGCAACCAGCTGATCTCGAATCGCCTTCAATCTAATGAGGAAGGGGTTGATTTCCTCTCCCTTATGCATCTGAAAGAGTCACAGTTGATTCTCTAGAAGCATCTTCCTCTGGACAGAGGTATTTTGATACAATATGGTCAACGTCGTCCACATCTCATTGCCGTATTATTTTCGGCAATGTTTGTGACCACATGATCCTTCAGCCCGTCCATAATCAAGCGCTTGGCTCTAGCTTGATTTTCCTCATACTTCTTCAACGGATTAGCATCAACAAGAACAATTACAACCTTCTAGGCATGATCTTTGATGCGATATTCATCAAGGACAGACAGGATTCCAACCTTTTAGATGAGGAAGTTAGATGCTCCATCTAATCTGTCCTGATCCCTCAATCCATGAGAGGCCATCTATGGTAAAAAAAATTGTCGAAACGGATACCCTTCTCCCCTCTTCTACTGCTACCCTTAGCAAAAGACTCGGATCTAGGTTTCTTGGCGCTAGAAACCCTCTTGAGAAAATGCTCCCTCTAACAAGTGATTTGCTTCCCGAAAATCCTCCACCAACTATTGTCGAATCAACCCTCTCCAATCACTCTACTGATCAGATCTCATATTTCTTGGCGAGAAATCTACTGAGGGACTGCTTCCCCCACTTTGTCACACCTTGCTAGACATTGTTCTGCACAAACAAAAAAAGTGCCCCACCAACTGCTACTGAAGAAAACGATCTGCACTTCCGGTCACGGCAACCGGAAATTTTGAGGCTCAAAGCCTCTGCATTGGCCCAGCAAAGACTGCGTAAGCCTCTGCCATAGACTCCTACGTTACTCTGCTCGCTGATGCAGGCTCTGCGTGAGCCCCTCTAGTGACTATGTCACCCTTCCGTGCTTCTTCCTAGATCTGCGTTGTCACTCGGGACAACAGCCTTTCCTGCAGCAAAAATTCTTCGGTCTTCTGATGATGGCTTCAACTACACCTGATTTGCAATCGCTCTAATACCATGTGAAAATTTCTGAATCTACTAAACAGAAACCCTATTGCAGTAAATCTGATTTACTTCTCCTACTTGTTTGTTTTGCTTAACAAGTTATTTTTCTAAATTATTCAGTAAAACATCAAAGTAAATACACTGCAGCCTACACAACTGTACAGATCAGAAATAGAAGAACAAGCACATTCAGACAAAGGATACACAAGATTTTTCGGACAAATGTCCCCGGAAAAACCCAATGCGAGAAAACTGGTGCATAAATTGAGGGTTTTTATTATTAAGCAGCAGTTATGAGTACATCTAGGTTGCCATAATCTCGCTCACCCAACAGAGAAAACCTCGGCAATCAGAGATAAACGTGAGTTTTACCTCACTTTGCAAGTCTCGACTAATCTAGATCAGTCACTAGTGAAACCCCAGCTAGCTCTGCAGTTTCTACGTTGCCACTGCGTAAGCGTGCGCTGAACTGGCTGAAGGACTGCTTCACCCTTCCTATGCACTGATCATCCTCTTAGAAATCAAGTTTCAGCCTTGCTGGCTTAGAAACTCTGATTCCCGACTAATTTTGGACTATCCCTCAGAGGCACTGCGTTGCCCCTACGTAAGCCCTGCGTGGGCCTGTGTCACCCTCTCTGGGCTCTGTGTCACACTCTCTAGTGGTTACATTGCCTCCTCTGCATCTTTGTTGCCCTTGCTCTGCTTTGTACTCTTGGTCCTCCCACCAATCACTACATCTTCCCCTCACTGCTTCGTTGAATCATTCAGATCCGATCTTCGTCCGAGAACTGCTCTGTCAGAAGAATTCGATCTCTTAGACTTTGTGTGTGTTCTCCAACTTACCCCAAGCCTTCCTTTAATACCTTTTTTGTTGAACAATAAACGACGGTGATCTAATATCTAATTAACGGCTAAGATTAGAAAAGACTTGATCCTCGTTACTTAGAACATTCTCACCCACATGTTTAAATTAATTCACTTTAATTATTTAATTTCCCTAAGTTAGACTTAGGGCCTCCATTAAAATAATAAATTATTTGAATAACTTAGGCTCCGGGTGAAATTTTTCCAAACAATTTCTAGGTCTTGGAGATCTCATGTGTTCTACCCCCTCCACAAAGTTTCGGAGCTAGATCACATCCGATGCTACCCAAAAATCAACACGGCCTAGATCTCAAATTGATCAACCTCTTCTACTTGCCTTTGACTCTTGAAAAGCTTCTCCTGGCCTCTGCAAAAATCTTCTGCCATCGGAACACTGAAACGACTTCCCGAATCTACAAATTGAACTACCTCTAGAAACTACTGCGCAATCCCTACGTCAGCTTCTCTGTGGCTCTTCGGCCTCTCTGTAAATGCAGTCGCTGGATCTGGAATACTTCCTCCAGCCTCACTGTCTCTGCCACTCTCTCACTTCTTCAATCTTTGGCTCTCTCCAGCAACTGACTGTTTCTACTCTGGAAATTGATCTGTCAAGAAATCGAACTGCTAAAGTGTCTTTAGTGTATTCTCCAAGTGCCCATTGGCTTCCTCTTATAATCCATTATTGGAGCTCCAACGACCAAGATTAAAACTTAATCGATGGCTAGGATCATCTTGGAATCGATCCTTGTGAGTTTCTAGATGATTCTCACCTTGAATTAATTAAAACTGATTAAGTAACCAGTTTTCCTAAGTTTAGACTTAGGAAACATTAAAAAATTGGTTAATAATCTAATCTAATTGACTTTAGGTGGAATTCCCATAAAAAAAAATTGGGTCTTGAAGATCTCATGTATTCTATCCTCTCCACAAAGTTGCGTGGCTAGAACACATCTGATGCTACAAAAATCACACTCCCTCTTAGCGAGGAATGTGTTGTAGTGTTGCACACCCTATAGCAACACCCTGTCTCTACATCATCTCTTGCCATGCTACTAATGTCTAGAAGCTATTGGCCACCAACTACTGCGCAACTCTGATATATGTTGCATCTATGTTGTTGCTTCCAACACTGCACCTACACTGCAACTTTGTTTTTTTTCTCACTACAACATCTGCAATTGAAAAACATCCAAAATACTGAATCAATTGTGATCAGTATGATGCATCTGTCACCTGAGTCTCTGACTGCTACTAGCTATTACATTGTCCACTAAGGAATCTTCGTTGTTGCTAACCCTACATTGTGCCATTTGCAGTACTGCCAACTCTGCACTGTGCTCCATAGCATCTGACTGCTACTATTTTTTGCATATGTCACTCTGGCATCTGACTGCATCAACTGCCACTCATCCATCCTGCTATTGAATAATGTGGACCCCTGTAGCCAGGTATTGATCCAAGAGGTGGACTCCTCAAGGACCCCGCCCATCTATAGCTCTTTGGGGCTACAACACCAAGCCACCCCACCTCACTCATGCGATATATCGGCGAACATAGTGAAGTCTTCCTCCAATCTGGAGGACAACCTATGGATCTCCGCTGAAGCTGCCTATTGGTCCTACTTCTCCTCCTTGTCCTTCTTTCAGAAAGGACATTGTGTACTGTAGTGATTGAACTCACGACACCTAAAGCACTTGATCTTTGACAGGTCCTTCTTCTTCTTTATCTGCTCCCCCTACCCCTGACTGGGACCCTTAGATGTGAGGGCCAAATTCTCCTCCTCCTTCACCATATTTGATCTGTTGTTGTTGGTACCACTAATGGAGCACTTTAACAAAGATTGTCTCACTCCTCCTGCTGCAAATCAGCCCACACACTGTCCCACTTGGGTAGCTTATCTCTGCCCAATATTCTTTGGACAAAGACCTGCCAGTCCTCTGAGACACTGTTGAGTGTCAATCTCGCTAGCTCTGTGGGTTCAGATGTTGCCCCAACAACTGAAAATTGGTCCCAAACCTCCTGAATCTTGGTAAGGTAGGGGTCTATTTCTTCTCCATTTTGCATCCGGATGCATCTCAGCTTCTCCTCTAGGTACATCTTCTGTTGCTCGAAAGTACCCTGGTATAATGTGCAGAGAGCATCCCACATCTCTTTGGTCGTTCCTTTGGTCGTTATATGTGAGACAATATGATCCCGAACTCCATCCAGAATCAACGGATCTCCATCCTAAGGAACTTCCACTACATTATCAATGTAAGTTTTCAAGCCATATTCATCTAGAAGGAAGGACATCCTATCCTTCCATATGACGTAGTTGTAAGCTCCATCCAACCTATCTTGATCACGAAGCCTTGTAGTGGCCATCTCAAAAACTGTCGAAAACTCCCTCTTTCCTTCTGCTTGGTTGTTGCTCTGCTACTCACACTCCCTTCTGGACTGAGAAACATTGCTCACAACGACTGCCAATATGCAAAGAAAAACGAACTTCTGAGACTGGAATTTCCGTAAGGAAAATTTTCCCTCAACTGCGTGAGCTCTTCTCTCTGCCACGCGACGTTGGCTTTGCTCTAACAAGTTGCTGCAAAAACCCTCTGCGTCCATCTAGAGATCTGGCCAACGAAAATTTTGGGTTGCTCCCTCTGCCCCTGGAATCACTCGATCTAGAGAATCGAATTTTTTTGCCTCTATGCTCAAAAAAATCAAACCTCCTCAAGCAACTCGCCTTGGCAAAATATTGCGCTGCCCTTGGGAATTTCGACTTGTTGCCCTTACTGAACAGTGAATTCCTTCGTTTCTCTTTCGAGCTCTCCAGCTGATCAACTTGCGCTCTGATAACATGTGAAAATTCCTAAACTGGAATCCTATTGCTGCAACTGGTATTATTTCTCCTAATTGTTAATTAATTTAACAATTTATTTGCTACAACAAATATTGAAATAAACACACTGCAACCTTCACAAATAAAATTCTGCGAAAAAAATAAACATTGGAAGCTGAGAAATGATAGCACACCCATAAAATATAACACAATTATTTTTGGACAAAAGTCCTTGGAAAATCCCAATGCAAGAAAACCGGTGCAACAACTGAGGGTTTTTATTATTATGTAGCAGTGAGAAATTCTGAGTACAACTAGATGTCGAAATCTGCCAATCCTATAGAGAAAAATACTGGAAAAATCTAGTGAGGAATTTTCTCACCCCACAAGCAAATCCGGCTCTAAATATTAGCTCTAAAACCCTCTACAAATTTCCCTGCGTCACCCTTTGCGTGGGCACTGTGCAAGCACTAATTCGTACGGCCTGGATCTCAAATTGATCTGCCTCTTATGATTCCCTCTGACTCTCGAACACTTATCCTAGTCTCTACAAAATTCTTCTGCCACCAGAACACTAAAACGGCTTCCCGAATCTGCAAATCAAACTGCCTCTAGAAACTGTTGTGCAATCCTTGCATCATCTTCTCTGTGGATCTTATGCCTCTTTGTAAATGCACTCACTGGATATGGAATACTTCCTCCAACCTCACTATCTCTGCCCCTCTCTCATTACTTCGATATCTGGCTCTCTCCGGCAACTGACTGCTGCTACTCTGGAAATCAATCTGCCAAGAAATCGAACTGCTCAAGTGTCTTTAGTGTATTCTCCAAGTTCCCATCGACTTCCTCTTATAATCCATTGTTGTAGCTCCAACAACCAAGATTAAAACTTAATCGATGGCTAGGATCATCTTAGAATTGATTCGTGTGAGTTTCTAGATGATTCTCACCTTGACTTAATTAATACTGATTAATTAACCAATTTTCCTAAGTGGGGAAACATTAAAAAAATTGGTTAATAATCTAATTAAGTCAATTCTAGGTGGAATTCCCAAAAACGATTTCTAGGTCTTGGAGATCTCATGTATTCTAGCTTCTCCACCAAGTTTCATGGCTAGAACACATCCGATGCTACAAAAACTAGTAAAACATATCATGTGAGATAACCAAATATAAATATAATCAACATACCTCAGTGAAGTTCAGGGGAGGTTATCTCATCTGCAAAATCAGACCAGATTAGCATGATACATATATATACACACAATCATTTCAATATACTGACATCATGCATGATAATACTAACTACATACAATTACCTCATGCATGATAACCAAAACCATGACAATGCATGCATGACAACATGCATCTAGCCCATCCATTCCAAGTATTCAGACCATGCTCTAATACCAATTTGTAACACACTCCTCCCACATTTACCCACTTTAACTAGTCTTTCGAGGTAAACATGAGTTGAGGGCTACTATGACATGACCCAACCTCCTAAGTATAGTTAAGGAAGTTAATTCGACAAACTGGAACTTTACTGACCTTCCTCAAGGGCTACAAGACACCCAAGAGCTAAACAACCACTCCAAGTGCCCAAACCTAGAGATGGATAGATTTTTTAGTGACTAGGCCCACAACCGCATGCATGACAAGTCCTCCATGCAGTTATAGGCCTCCAACCACATGCATAAACTTACAATGGTGAGGTTATGGCCAAAAACTTCTAGTTCTGAGGGTGCGGTCTCAGATTTTGAGCCACCATTTCAGGCTAGCCTCCAGACCACTGCCCAAAACTCAATGAGACTTTCCAGAATGATAAATAACATTAGGACAAATCCATTCATACAAAACTTGATCAAGGACTTAACCTAACGAGGCCTAACAGTGACAATCATTTCGTCAAACATATGGTGAACATGTAGTCTACAGGTCATGAATTTGTATCTAAACATAGGGGTGTGAAACTTCTCTGAGAATCACCAAGAAGGTCTAATGCCCTTTCATAGTAGCTACAATCAAATTTGTTAGCTCATTCATTCATTAACCACTCATCAACTAATCCAAACATATCAAGAGCCACAACAAGAACCTGTTATGGAACCATTCTTATAACCAACATATAACCAGAATAATAACCATGATAGAACAACCATCAAATCTACATAATAACAAGTACATGTACTCATAGAATACAATAGGAAAAGAGATCTTATTAACATATGCAAAAGCCAACCAAGTGAGGACTTCACGTACCACCCGAGCATAGATTGAGTTGAACCAAATCTTTCTTTCATCCAATCACCCCCATGCCATATTGCAAGCATGAATGTGGGACTCAATATATAAACAACTAGGGCTTCCCGAAGATTAAGCCACCTACATCCTCATGCTCCTACGATCTTGCCAAAACCGGTCAAGAGATCACATAAGCAAACCAAAACATAAACAACCAAGGCTTCCTAGAGATTAAACCACCTCTACCCTCAGGCTATCGTGATCTCGCCAAAACCAATCAAGAGATCACTAAGCCCAAAACAAGCTTAGATGCATCAGAATTTCTTCACCATACCTTGAGGAATTTTCCTGTCTCCAATCACCTGTCAAGGGCTTCCCGACGATTAAACAACCTCCACCCCCAACCCTTGGGAATTTTTCCTAAGACTACCTCACCCAGTTCCAAAATATTTTGACAATCCAAAGCTCAACCAAATAAAAGAACCCCTTCACACCATCGTTATCCGAAAATCGCAAGGCAAGGTTGAAACCACTATCACACCAGGAAAAACCCATGTCACTGACAAAAAGAAAACCAAATACACAAATGTATGTACCATGCATTCTCAAACTAGCTAGGAAATCACACATGCAACATGTTACCTGCAAGTCTTCCTATTGAAGTTGCTTGATCCAACCTTCCATGTTTGTCCTTTGTTTCCCTTATCCTTCCTTTTCCTTCCTTTGATTGCTTGTTTTATTTCTCCTCTTGGTGCTCTTCTCTCTCACAAACCAATTCCAAATCCAAGTTGACAAAAGTCTGACAAAAGCTGTGAACTGATCCTCAAAATCCTTTTGGTTATTGAGCCCTCTATTTTCTTCAATTTTCCTCTCATGCAAACCTATGACCTTTCATCTCCCTTTTCTCCTATTTTCCTTTATTTTCATAAACAAAATATCAATTAATGTATCTTTTCCTTTGCCAATTTCCTTAGCCATAATAAACTGAAACGAACACCCACTAGAATATTTTTCCCAAAATTCAGCTTGGAATACGTATCCATGACCTTATTCTTATTTTTCCTTTATTAACTTTATTACATGAACTTTTAACCCAGGGTTATTACATGTGAACTAGCTTGAGATGTCATATGACAACTCTGAGTGGGTCTTGCTATGGGAGAATGGGCTACATCCTAGGGTATGATAGATCTGGGGGCTAGAATGGTGTGGTACTTTACCTACCTCTTGGTGCCCATATCCACATGGAGCACTTGAAGAAAAGGTGTAATTATTTAATTTGTGCCTCGTAAGGTGGGGCATCAGAGTACATGATAATTGATCTTGAGTGCCTCTCCCAAACATAATTCTAGGCATGGCTGATCTAGAAATTGGAAAAAGGTGGATTTTTGAGACTCCCTAAGTAGGTAGTGAAATCAATAATGGATCACATAGCAACAGGGGCATTCTAATATAATGTGACACTCTACTTTTGTCTCTTGTATATGACAAATCTAACCTTGGAAGCCATGATCCCTAGGTGTGATTCAAGATACTTTGTAGTTTTATAATTCTTTTTGGACTAATCAACGATTGCAATATCCTCCTACATCTTAGTTCTCCTCTATTCCTTAACAAAAATGGTCACCCCAACCAACCTACGGCTATTAATGGCCACAAGGTTGGTGGGGTTCTCCCTTTGGAACCTATCATCAACAATAAATGACCCCATTGTTTCCATAGCAGTAGTTCCAATCACCTCAATAGCAACAAAAATTGCAATTGCCTACTAACAACCCTCCAAGACCACAATTACCTTCCCAACCAACTACTAACTTAAGAAATTCACCAATTCAAGCCACTTACAACATTGAGTTCTCTATTTCTGCTACTCATATTCTCACCCTTATAAATTGTCAAGATATATATTTAAGATCAAGGAGAGTCTTTAATTATCCAACTTCTCCTATCATTATGAAGGATGAGGTATAGGATGAGCCAATAAGAGACGACAGCAAAGAAAAGGAATATGTTTCTAATGCACCAAATACACCACAACTCACTACCCCAAATAATTTAGAACAACCATAGCCTAGGGACGATCAACTTCCAATTGGAGAGGTTAATTTTGGACAAATCTCTTACCCAACTTAAGTCTGACTTTATAGGTGAATTGAAGAATGTTTGTGTCAAGTTCCCTTTATTCCAAGCAATCAAATATGTCCCCATTTATTCCAATGTTGTCTACGGAATATGCCTAAAGAAGCATGGTAGGAAGAAAAAGGATCCTCCTAGTATCCATGTAGTTGGTTAATTAGTTGATTTAATGCTTGGAAATATTTTCATAGTATGTAGATCCAAGGACCCTTGTTGTTGATGTTCACTTTAAAAACATAGGTATATCCAATACTTTAATTGATCTAGGAGCTTCCATAAATGTAACAACTAGGGAAACCATGGAGAAGCTCAAATTTCCCAATTCACAACAGACTCCTATAGTTCTCCAACTAGCTAACTAATCTACTCTTAAGCTCGAATGAATTCTAGAAGACAATGTAGTCTCTATGGACTCTTGGGAGTATCCAACAGATTTCATTGTCTTGCAACCAAAATCTACGCTTGGGGTTACACCATAAGTCAAGCAAGCTATCGTTAGCCATTGCTAATACATACATTTATTGTAGATTGGGATACATGACCATCTCCCAAGGGAACTCCACTATTACTAAGCCTAACACTAATCATGATACACATGTTTGGATACGAAATGAGGATAATGATGAAGAGAATTCCCTACGTATACTTACCCTTGATCAATTGACTCTTTACAACGAAGAGACTAAGGATGACATGATCAATAATTTTAATAACCATCTTTCACATTCTTTGATTATATTTTAGATCAAAACATCTGGAAAATTATTCGATGGCTAATCTCTCCTTAGAATTATATTATATGCCTCATCCATTTTATTCCATAATAGATTTCGTACATATATAGAGATCAGACTTAGTAAACCATTCAATATCAAGATTAGGATGGACGCTTTACAGAAAGAACAGTTGGTTACAATGTTGCATGATCATAGTGGTGCATTCACATGGGATTACACTAATATGAGACAGATCCATCTTGATATTTTCACTCTCAACATCTATATAAAGGATGAATCTCATCCCATCCTCTACAACCTTGATGATGTATGAATCTTGCACTATGAGAAATAGTGAAAGATGAAATGAAAAGGTTTTTTTTTTCATCTACCTATTTCCAATAGCGAGTGAGTGTCACCACTTGTGGTTGTTCCTAAAAGAATGGGAAGTGGTATATTTGTGTTGATTATCACAAACTAAATAAATCTAGTACAAAAGATCACTTTCCACTAACTTAATAGATAAAGTTTAGATACACTGGCAGAGAAGTAGTACAAATCTTTCCTTAATGGATTCATCATGCAATCATATTTTCATTTCCCCTAAGGATCAAGGAAAATTAACTTTCACTTTCCCATGGGGTCCTTTGCCTACCAAGTCTTTCCCTTTGGTCTCTATAGTGAACCTACCACCTTTTAGCAAGTCGTTTTTAATATATATTTTGACTCGATCTAGGATTGTGTAGAATTGTATATGGATGGATTTGCTCTTTATGGGAATACATTTGAGAAATCTTTGACTAACTTGGATAATGTACTTAAAAGGTGTTAATTAATAAATCTCTCACTTAGAAATGAAAATTGACATTGTGTTTACTAACTGAGAGAATTGTCCGTAGGCACCATATCTCTCCTATAGATATAAAGTGGACCCTTCAAATATCTAGGTAATATCCAAGCTTCCCATAACCAAGACTCAAAAATAGGTTTGCAATTTTTTTTGACATGATGGTTAGTATTGTCAACTCATTACAAATTTCACTAAGATGACATGCCCTTTGATTACTTTACTTCAAAATAACACTACATTTTACTGGACTAGCCAATGTCTTATTACAATTGATGATCGCCACCCATCTCTTTCATTGACTCAATGATTCTCTATCTTCTTGGTAGTTTTTTGGGTACCCAAACTTTTGGGGCCATTTTAAGGCCATAAATAGTGTTTTTTAGCCATTTGGGGTGGGCGGCAAGGGTTGCCATAGCATATCCTAACCCTAGCCAAAACTTGTAGTTCATGGATTGTTTTTCCAATGAACTACTCTGCGCCCCAAACATAGAATGTATGCAAAAATTTCACCCCCAAGAAGTTTATGTATCAACTAACCACCTCAGGGCCCATAAACCTGTTTGCGCTTCATCTTCTCGGGTTATGGTTTTGGAACTTGAGGGTTCTTTCTTTGTGTTAAAATACCATTATTTCGACCCCTTCTACTATCTTTTTGCAAATGAGCATAGTCTCCATCTCTCTCTTTAGAGACGAGCTACTGCCATTCTAGCAAGTTTATGTTCTTTAATATTCTGTTATCTTATTTATTAATCGAAATTGGGTTTTCACTATATTATTGTGATCTATATTATATTTCTCTCTGTGTGTGTGTTCCATTTCCTTTCCTCCCTTTTCATTTTCCCCTTGTATAACTCAGGTCAATGGGATCAGAGGAATCTTCTCCTTTTTATTTCTCAATGCATGTCCCCAACAAGGTCGGGGTACAAATATTTGGGTCTCAAGCTAGTTTCACTTGAGCATGATCACCCTCTTTGGCCCAAGTAGACTCCCATGGACAAAGAAGAGAGAGATGATGGAGTAGATATCCTACCAAGTTGTCGCTCAAGGAAGCACTTGTGTAATAGAGGAAATAGATAATGGACAATTTCACCTAGGCTATTCGACCACTATTAATAGCAGTTAAGGACCTTCAACAAGTGGCAATTTCACAGGTACAACACTCTTCAAGGAATAAGTTAACTTTGATATCCCTTTCTTTCAGGTCTAGATAGATTTCGCTGCATTAGAGAAATGATTAAATCTATTAGAGGGATATTAATTTGTCCAAAAAATAATTGAAAATGAAAAGACCACCTTCGCACTTCTAAAAGCCCTTCTTCGTGTCAAATATTGGTGAGAAGGTTACTTGGAGAGAAACAAAAAAGACGAGTCTTCGATATTTAGGGCAGGACCCACTTGGGCAGCCTTTTTTAACTCACTCAAGGAGGAATTCTAACCTATAGGTAATTATGATGATCAATACATAATATGGACAACATTTTGATAGGAAAGGGACCAAACATTACTGGGGTATACAAATATTTTCCATACCTGGTATGCAAAGTTAGGTATCAGAGACTTTAAGAGGCACCTATTTTTGAAGTACCATGGTGGTGTACATAGGTACATCCAAATAGAGATGGATTTCTTGGAAATCACCTCATTAGGACTGCTTATTGATATGCTGTAAAAACCAAGAACAAATTTAAACATAGGAATAAGTGGGACTTCGAGTCAAAAAATCCATTGCAATAGAACCCCAGAAAAGGTGTCCCAACTCAAAGACTACGGGACAGATCAAGGAGAGCTAACCTTAAGACAAATAACCTAAATAAGGGTAATGGGAAGTCACGGGACACTAGAAAGTGGTGTGAGCTCCACAAAAGCTCCAAGCATAAGATTGATGAATGTCACTCAAAACAATCATTGTTAACTAAGCTTAAAGAAAAAGAAATAGACGTTGGTTTAGATTTTGATTTAGAGTAGGATAAATGAAAGTGGATCATCAATGTGGAACCCAATGCTACCATCATGACTACAAAGATCCAACCAAAAGAATCGAATGAGGCCAAGGAGGGGGGAGTGTCTCTTCCATGCATAGACATGGGTGAAGGGACACTGCTACATTTCATTGTTGACAGTGGAAAACAAAAGAACCTAATCTCAGATAAGGTCATCAAGAGATAGAAGTTATTGATAGTTCCATGTGAAAATTCCTAAACCTAGAATCCCTATTGCAGCAAACTGATATTACTTCTCCTACTTGATTAATCATGCAAGTTATTTATTGTGTTCTACAAGTAAATACTGAAGCAAATACACTGCAACCTTCACTACATAAATAAACTATGGAAATATAAACGCGGAAACAAGATCTAAGCAAGAAGAAAACTAAACACACATGACACTGTTAGTATTGGACTAAGTCCTCGGAAAAACCCAATGCGGGAAAATCGGTGCAACAGATGAGGGTTTGATATTTTTAAGCATAATTTTTTGAATACAACTGGATGCCCAAATTTGGTTATCCACAAAGAATCTGACTAACAAAGAACTAGTGAGGATTACCTCACAATGACACTAGAAATCCGGAACTGACCCAACACTGAACTGGACAAACCCACACTGCGTTTGCACAGATCTGTGTCACTCTGGATGGGGACTGCATCACCTCCTTCTGTTGGATCTTCTGCTGACTGGATGTTGATCTTCTACCCCTCATGTCTCACATCCCAGCACTCCAGCACTGAATCTCACTGATCCTTAGCAAGACCTTGGATCTCCTCAAGGCTGCAGCGCTGCCTCTACGTGGCACTGCACTACCCAGCGTAGCTTCTACGTTGCCTCTTCTACATACTACCTGTTGTCGCACAGGTTGTCTAGGCACCGCGACAACGGCTCAGATCGGGAGCTGTCACCTTTATCCCCAATCTCTCTATTTAAGTTGTCTCCTTGCAAGCTAAGGGAGGTAGACTCTAACAGAAATGAAGGACAAGAATTGGTTGCAAATCAACCAATCTAGGAGACACAGCTAAAACACCAAATACTTGATAAGATTAACGAGATTTCCAAGATCAATTATATTAAAACTAGTGCCTTATGGAGTTAAAAGATATCGTTATGTAATTAAAGCACAATAATGGATGTAAAACTGCTGCTATGAAAATATAGATGACCACAATGATATTTAGTAAGAAGTACCACAATCATTCATTAAGATACTTAAACCAATCAACAAAGCTTATCATGAATCGATCATTAAGATAAATACCAGATGCTTGAAATATTTCTGAAATTATGATGTCTCAATTATAACCCAATCCAGAAATTAGAAATGTTCCATAGTCAAATCTTAGATAAAATTTTAAGCTCATTTGACTATAGGATTTAGAATTTTTCAAATTTTTTAAAATTTTGAATTTTTGGAATTTTTATAACTTTTTATAATTTTTTTTTTAAATCCTGAAACAAAAATTAAACTGAGGCTAAACTAAATTAAAATCTAAGTTAGATCTCAAATCAAACTAAATTTAAAAAAAACTAAATTAGAACTACACTAAATTAAATCTAAAAGGTTAAAATCTAAAAAATCTAAATCTAAATCTAACTTAAATTAAATCAAATAAAAAAAATCGAATTTAAAATCTAAAGTCTACAAATCTAACACAAAAAAATGAAGTTAAATTGAAATCTAAAATTAAACTAAGCTAAAAACTAAAAATTAGATCTAAAACTAAAAAGAATTAAAAAAAATATACCCCTAAACTAAACTAACGCTACCCGAATTAAAATGAAAGTTAAAAGTTTAACAAAAACGAAAATAAAAAAGAATTAAAATTAAAACTAGACTAAACCTAACTCAACTATAACGAAAACAAACTAAAAATGAAATCAATCAACGCATATGTAAGGTTTTCGTTTTTTTTTTTATTATGTGCGTTTTCGTTTGTGCAGGTCGACAGGAGAACGACGGTGGACAGGGAAGGAGCATGGAGCTGCGGACGACAGGGAATGAGAAGGGAAATTGATGGCTAAGGGAACGAATTTGTGTATAGGAAAGGGTCGACGGTGAGGAGAAATTGGACGGCGGAAGGGGGCAGATGAGGGAAAAGACAAGGGCAGAGGAGAATAATGCAGGTCGAAGGGACGTTCGTACAACGTCCGTACTGTACGGGCAGCAAAGGAATGAAGGGTAAAAGTTGAAGGATGGACGGGCGAGGGCAGAGAAAAGAACCCGATGGCAAAAATGTCTGCGTGAGGAAAAGGTCAAAGGCAGTTAAGGAAATCGAAGGGCAAGGGAAAAGGCTGAGCGGTGGAGAATGAAGGGATCACGAAGAGGATTTGAAGTCAAATTGTAGATTTAAGGAGAGATGGAGGGCAAAAAAAAAAAAGCAGTGGACAGAGACAGCGTTTTTTGCAGTGGATAAACCTAGTCAAATTAAAATTTCTCCCTTCAAATTAAAAATTCTTCCTTCAAACTCAGATTTTTGATGCTCTTTGAATCGAAACCATGCAGATCCGCCCACAGAAACGATTCTGAGGCCAAATCTGGCCTTTGGGGGTTAGATCTGGCTCACATCTAAAAAAAAAATTCTGAGTAAAACCCTGCAACCTGCAAAACCAGTCAAATCCTGAAAATATATACACCAAAAAATTTATTAAACCTTTACAACCCTAATAAAAATACAAATTTACAAGCTAATTTACAAATCTGAGGCCCTCATGGCCAGATTTGAAATCATTTCAGCACAATTTTTAGAAATTTGAATTTTTGAAGAGAGGCACAAGCCTTAAAAACCCTGTAAAAACAAAATTTCGTCAGATAACTTCGAGAAATTAGAAACGATGGGCTTTTTCAGACTTAAGAATCAGAGAATCGGCTGGTCCAACTGAAGACTTCCCCAGACGCTCAAATCTTTAAAAAAAAAATCTCTGCACACTTAGATCTGAAATTTAAACTGATAGAGATTTAAGAAAATAACATGAGATCCTTCAGAAAAATCAAAATGTCATTTTATGAACCCAGAAAACTGCACAATATACCTGTATGCAGATTAATCCATGAAGGCCATCAACCATAAAAATATCAAATAAAGTAGCAGAGTTTAGAAATGAATCACCACATAGATCTGGAAAAGGAACACCAAAGTTTGTAACCCCAAAGTCTTTATGCTTTATTCATCAAAGAAAAATTTACAAGAGCTTCCAAGACAAGTGCACGATCCTAAGATCGGATGACTCAAGACTGACAAAGACCTTTTAATTTATAGGACAAAATCTCCAACAGCTAGTTCGGTTGATCCACGTCAAAATAATCTCGACCGTCGATAAGATTTGATCATCTTTTAATCTGGACCGTCGAAATTATAAATTTGGAGAAAAAACGAATTTATCATTTAAATTCATTTTAATTAACTCAAAAATACTATTTTTGAGTTAATTACCTCAAATTTTTGACTTTGACTTAACCACCTAGGCCCAAGGGTCCAAAATTTCTTAAAATTCTCAATTTTTCCCTTGGCCTGGGGCCCTTAAAAATTCATTTTTTAAGGACCAACGAATTTTTCCTTTGAAGAATTTTATCCTCACCTAGGACCTAAAATTAATTAATTTTTTGGCTTTAAGATTTTTTAATTAATTGACCAGAAAATTTAATTAATTCACTGAGAGGGGATTTTAATTATTTTTTCCAACCCTCTTTACATAAGATAATACATTTAAACACATGAAGGGGGAATACCCATTCATATAGACCGTCAAATAAATACCCAATTTTGCGACTCAAAACATGATCTAGTAAACCAAGTAGCTTGTAATAAAATAATCCAGCCAAATAGCTAGGATTATTCCCAAACTACTTTTACAAGGACTCGATAGAAAACACTAGAACTCACTTAGCATGCTGATGACAAAATCCACCCTAGCTTTGGGGTGAGGCTGGAGGGAAAAACTCTGCCGATAACTTGTGTCGAAAAACACAAGTAAATCAGTGAGACAAAAAACCTCCTAGGATAGAAATCGTCACCAACCTACTAGGCTTACCTAGGTTGTTACATACATTGATGGTCTTACTTAGATCATTTACATCATTAACATGCAAAATGGGTTTACATCATTTATAAAAATGTCGTCTAATGATGGAATCTGAATGGCGCGACCACGTCGAACATGATGAATCCCATTTGAAAAAATGGGTGTGTACTGCTATGGGGTCGTTGACAAAGTGTGGCCAACATCTGGCTCTACTTGGGGACACGTTGCTTCATCGGAGAAATGTGAGAATCCAGAATCTGTATCCAAGCAACACACAAGATTACATAAGTAGCGTCCATCCAAATATCATCATATAACAAAAAGCACATGAAAAATAGAAGCTCTTCTTTTATTTATTATTCTACTTAACATGAAATGTAAATCTACTCTAACTGCAAAATGAAATGTTAAAATAACAAGGAGTAGGGTTAGAGATACAATACAGAGGATGCCCTGTGGCATCAGATGTGTTCAATATAGTGTATGCAGAGCATTTGCCTGCTTTCAGGCAAGTCTGTAGGCTGCTTTTCAGATGTGCCATGTCCAATCTTGCATAATGTAGGACTTTGTCTTATCCGAATGTCGAGCTTCTCGCGGCCATCAGATGTATCGAAGCGCTTCCAATTCTTTTTCTTTTTCCCTTCAGACTCTTCTTCGTGGAAGATTGTATGGTTGATGATGTGGAACATTCTGCTTGTGAACTTCTAGACGAAGTAAACAATATATGTGTAACATGTCTTTCTTCATTCTGCATCTGCTCTATCAAGGGTGATATATTAACCTGATTCCCTTCGGTTTTCCTTTTATCCGGATCGCCTTCAATCAACCACTTTTCAATGGAAGAAATGGTCTCCTCATAATAGGATGGAGCATGCTTCAGCAAACTACGAAGCCTATGATCTGTTGACAATTCTGACCTGGGTTGGACATTCTGTGAATGTGATCTTTCCATTTTTTCCAACTTATTCTGAATAACAGTCATTTGATTACAATGCTTAACCTTTACAGTACTAATTTCCTTCGCATGACTCTTTTCAACAGTCAATAACCTATGCTGAAGAGACATTTGACCGGTTTCCATGTCCGTTATAATTTTATCATTACCCGCTTTCATGGCCATGAAGCAATTATGAATATAGTTCATTTCTTTCTTATGATTTGCTTACATGGTGATCAAATGATTTTGCATGGTGGCCATTTGATTGGAGTGATTGAATTCCATGATCGTCATCTTTTCCTCTAAGGCTAACAACTTGTTTCGTATAGCATCAATTTCCCTGGTATGATCAGCTGTTAATTTTGCTTGGTTAAGTTCCATATTCTTAATGATTTGAGCCTGGTTGGCCTCCATATTCTTGATTACCTGAGCTTGATTTAGCTATATATTCTTAACCATCTGAATCAATTCATTAACAAGATGCTTATCGTTGTCAACACTGGTTTGACAACTTGTTTCTGCTTCACCACTATCATGGATTTGTGCTATCATGGTACAAGTGGATTCATCCTGAGAATTGTCTGGAAATCTCATGCTGATAGTTGAATTTTCTACAGGATCAATTTCATTATTTTGCACAATACTGGGAGTACAAGGCGAATCATCTTCTTCTATATATTTTTCTCTAAAGGCTTTGACGATACTTCGCCAAGAAGTAATATAACCCCCAGGCCAATTACTCAACCATTTCATAACATCACCATCTAAGGAACAGCAAAAGAGACGTATCTTGATATCTTCTCGGTTATATTGTGAAGGAAGACAATATTTATTTATTATACGAGTAATCGTTAAGAGATGATTTCGAGCAGCGACTGAATTACCACCTGAGAACACAGGCATTTCTCGAATGGCTTCCATTGGCATGTCATAAAAAGGATCATCCATGATGACTTACTTAAATGAAAAAACCAAATTGATGTTAGAGAAAGAGATCCTTGTTCAAGAAAAATCAAGAGATCCACAAGAAGCGAGCTTCTTAGTAGAAATTCTCGTAAGAAATGAAAGAATTGGAGTCGCCACTTGAACATGAAACTAATTCTAAAACAGAAGAATAATCGAGAGTAGCAGATGGATATCCGGAGGGGAATTCTTGTCTAGGAGTAAATAGATGAATAAGTGGAGTTGCCACCCAAACAAGAAGCCAACCGAAATGTCCAGGTGCTAAAGATACGATGATGAAATGATTAGTGATATGACGAAAGATAAGATGATGAAAAGATGAAGAAATGAAATGATGCCAAAAAATGTGATCCCTTGTGACAGGCTAATGAATGACGAAAGAAGATTAGAAGATTGGAAAATGTCGTTAAGACCAAGGACAGAAAAACTCTATCCCCGGCAACGGCGCCAAAAAATGTTGTCGCACAGGTTGTCTAGGCACCGCAATAACGGCTCAGATCGGGGGCTGTCACCTTTATCCCCAATCTCTCTATTTAAGTTGTCTCCTTGCAAGCTAAGGGAGGTAGACCCTAACAGAAATGAAGGACAAGAATTGCTTGCAAATCAACCAATCTAGGAGACACAACTAAAACACCAAATACTTGATAAGATTAACGAGATTTCCAAGATCAATTATATTAAAACCAGTGCCTTATGGAGTTAGAAGATCTCGTTATGTAATTAGAGCACAGTAATGGATGTAAAACTACTGCTATGAAAATATAGATGACCACAATGATATTCAGTAAGAAATACCACAATCATTCATTAAGATACTTAAGCCAATCAACAAAGCTTATCATGAAATGATCATTAAGATAAATAATAGATGCTTGAAATATTTTTTAAATTATGATGTCTCAATTATAACCCAATCCAGAAATTAGAAATGTTCCACAGTCAAATCTTAGATAAAATTTTAAGCTCATTTGACTATAGGATTTAGAATTTTTTAAATTTCTTTAAAATTTTGAATTTTTGGAATTTTTATAACTTTTTATTATTATTTTTTTTTAAATCCTGAAACAAAAATTAAACTGAGGCTAAACTAAATTAAAATCTAAGTTAGATCTCAAATCAAACTAAATTAAAAAAAAATAAAAAATAAAAAATAAAAAATTAGAACTACACTAAATTAAATCTAAAAGATTGAAATCTAAAAAATTAAAATGTAAATCTAACTTAAACTAAATCAAATAAAAAAAATCGAATCTAAAATCTAAAGTCTACAAATCTAACACAAAAAAAAATGAAGTTAAATTGAAATCTAAAATTAAACTAAGCTAAAAACTAAAAATCAGATCTAAAACTAAAAAGAATTAAAAAAAATATACGCCTAAACTAAACTAACGCTACCCGAATTAAAATGAAAGTTAAAAGTTTAACAAAAACGAAAAATAAAAAAGAAGTAAAATTAAAACTAGACTAGACCTAACTCAACTATAACGAAAACAAACTAAAAATGAAATCAATCAACGCATATGTAAGGTTTTCGTTTTTTTTTTTTATTATGTGTGTTTTCGTTTGTGCAGGTCAACAGGAGAACGACGGCGGACAGGAAAGGAGCATGGAGCTGCGGATGGCAGGGAATGAAAAGGGAAATTGACAGCTAAGGGAGCGAATTTGTGTGCAGAAAAGGGTCGACGGTGAGGAGAAATTGGACGGCAAAAGGGGGCAGATGAGGGAAAAGACAAGGGCAAAGGAGAATAATGCAGGTCGAAGGGACGTCCGTACTGTACGGGCAACGGAGGAATGAAGGGTAAAAGCTGAAGTATGGACGGGCGAGGGCAGAGAAAAGAACCCGATGGCAAAAATGTCTGCGTGAGGAAAAGGTCAGAGGCAGTTAAGCAAATCGAAGGGCAAGGGAAAAGGATGAGCGGTGGAGAATGAAGGGACTGCGAAGAGGATTTGAAGTCGAATTGCAGATTTAAGGAGAGATGGAGGGCAAAAAAAAAAAAAACAGTGGACAGAGAGCGTTTTTTGCAGTGGATAAACCCAGTCAAATTAAAATTTCTCCCTTCAAATTAAAAATTATTCCTTCAAACTCAAATTTTTGATGCTCTTTTAATCGAAACCATGCAGATTCGCCCACAGAAAAGATTCTGAGGCCAGATCTGGCCCTTGGGGGTTAGATCTGGCTCAGATCTTTAAAAAAAAAAAAATCTGAGTAAAACCCTGCTACCTGCAAAACCAGTCAGATCTTGAAAATATATACACCAAAAAATTTATTAAACCCTTACAGCCCTAATAAAAATACAAATTTACAAGCTAATTTAAAGATCTGAGGCCCTCATGGTCAAATTTGAAACCATTTCAGCACAATTTTTAGAAATTTGAATTTTTGAAGAGAGGCACAAGCCTTAAAAACCCTGTAAAAACACAATTTCGTCAAATAACTTTGAGAAATTAGAAACGATGAGCTTTTTCAGATTTACGAATCTGAGAGTCAGCTGGTCCAACTGAAGACTTCCCCAGATGCTCAAATCTTTAAAAAAGAATTTCTCTGCACACTTAGATCTGAAATTTAAACTGATAGAGACTTAAGAAAATAACATGAGATCCTTCAAAAAAATCAAAATGTCATTTTATGAACCTAGAAAACTGCACAAGATACCTGTATGCAGATTAATCCATGAAAGCCATCAACCATAAAAATATCAAATAAAGTAGCAGAGTTTAGAAATGAATCACCACATAGATCTGGGAAAGGAACACCAAAGTTTGTAACCCCAAAGTCTTTATGCTTTATTCATCAAAGAAAAATTTACAAGAGCTTCCAAGACAAGTGCACGATCCTAAGATTGGATGACTCAAGACTGACAAAGACCTTTTAATTTATAGGACAAAATCTCCAATGGTTAGTTCGATTGATCCACGTCAAAATAATCTCGACTGTCGATAAGATTTGATCATCTTTTAATCTAGACCGTCGAAATTATAAATTTGAGAAAAAAACGAATTTACATTTAAATTCATTTTAATTAACTCAAAAATACTATATTTGAATTAATTACCTCAAATTTTTTACTTTCACTTAACCACCTAGGCCCAAGGATCCAAAATTTCTTAAAATTCTCAATTTCCCTTAGGCCTTTAAAAATTCATTTTTTAAGGACCAACGAATTTTGCTTTTGAAGAACTTTATCCTCACCTAGGACCTAAAATTAATTAAATTTCTCGCTTTAAGATTTTTTAATTAATTGACCAGAAAATTTAATTAATTGACTGAGAGGGGATTTTCATTATTTTTTCCAACCCTCTTTACATAAGATAATACATTTAAACACATGAAGAGGGAATACCCATTCGTATAGACCCTCAAATAAATACCCAATTCTGCGACTCAAAACATGATCTAGTAGACCAAGTAGCTTGTAATAAAATAATCTAGCCAAATAGCTAGGATTATTCCCAAACTACTTTTACAAGGACTCGATAGAAAACACTAGGACTCACTTAGCATGCTGATGACAAAATCCACCCTAGCTTTGGGGTGAGGCTGGAGGGAAAAACTCTGTCGATAACTTGTGTCGAAAAACACAAGTAAATCAGTGAGACAAAAAACCTCCTAGGATATAAATCGTCACCAACCTACTAGGCTTACCTAGGTTGTTACATACATTGACAGTCTTACTTAGATCATTTACATCATTAACATGCAGAATGGGTTTACATCATTTATAAAAATGCCGTCTGATGATGGAATCTGAATGGCGCGACCACGTCGAACATGATGAATCCCATTTGAAAAAATGGGGGTGTACTGCTATGGGGTCGTTGACAAAGTGTGGTCAACACTACCCTCTGCCTTTTCTGCAAAGTGTTCCCGGCTCAGGAAGAGATCTTCCAACTAGAACTATCACTTTCCCTCATTGCAATTGAATCAAATCGATCAAATCCTTCGAAATCCGGATGCTTTGCGTTGCTCACTTGAGAAATTCAATCTCATTCGATGTTTTTTCCAAATGCCCATCAAAGTCCTTATAATATTCTTGTTGGGTAACCAACGACCCAAATTAAAACATAATCAACGACTTAGATCATATTGACACGATCTCCGACTTTTTCTAGAAGTTTCACACCTAGTTTTATTAATATACTTTACTTATTTTAATTCCTTGAGTTTAGACTTAGGCTCCCATTAAAAATAATTAATTATTTTAATAAAACTCCATCTGGGTGGAATTTCCCAAAACACTTTCTGGGTATTTTGGAATACATGTGTCTAAGCCTCCCGACAAAATTTGAGACTTAGAGAACATCCGATGCAACCAAAAATCAACACTCCCTCTTAGCGAGGAATGTGCTCTAGTAATGCATCATGCTGAAGCACTACATAGACTCTGTAACATCTCCCTCTGCGTTGTTGATGTCTGACACTACTTCCCACCAACTATTGCGTTGTTGCATCTATGTTGTTGTTGACCCTGCGCATTGTTGCTAACTACTACTACACTGCAACTCTGTTGCTTGATGCAACAAAAAAACATCCAAACACTTAACTAAGTGTTCAGTATGATGCATCTGATATTGAAGATCTGACTGCTGCTAGACTCTGCGCTGACCCTCTGAAGCTGCTGCACTGTTTCTAACTCTAAGTTTTGCCTGTCTGAACTGCTGCCAACCCTGCTTTGCGCTGCACAAACTTTGGCGCTTTCTAGCCACTCTGATGTCACTCCGACACTCCGTTGATTTTTGTAGCATCAGAAAGTGCTCCAAGTCTCAAATTTGGTGTAGAGGCTTAGACACTAGTATTCCAAAGAACCCAGAAAGCGTTAGTGGAAATTCCACTCGGATTTTGTTTTATTTGAAAACATAATTATTTTAATGGAGACGCTAAGTCTAAACGTAGGGAAATTAAATAATTAAAGGATATTAAATAAAACATAATGTGAATCTTCTAGAGGACATGGATCAAGTCATGTGATAATCTTAGTCGTTGATTAGACATCTAATCTACGTCATTGATATGTCAACAAGAAGACTATAAAGGAAGGCTTGAGGGTCATTTGGAAAACACACCAAGACACGAAATTGATCTAAGATCGAAATTTTTGGGGCGAGTTTGCTGAGAAATTCAAGCTAGAGATCTGCGCAGTGGGGGGCATAGATAGAATCCAGAGAAGAAGAGATTTTCTCAGCCGGTGGAGCATCAATCAGAGAGAGGTAGAAGAGATCTAACCAAAGCTAGTGTTGAAGGAAGAGGGTTGGTGCAGTGACTGCGCAGAAGCAACGCAGAGGCAGAGGAAGCGTTTTCAAAATTTTGCTAGTGGATCAGTTTCGGAGGCCGTCCAGAAAGTGGCACTGGGAAGCTATTTCTCAGGGTCCACAGAGGTAAAACGACTTGGTTAAGGGCCAACGTTGAGCCTGGAAGCAGGTGACGTGGTGGCTGGAAGTTCCAGCGCTGGATCTGCGCAGAGCTTCTCCGTGGTAGTGTTTTCTTCATTCGGATCAGCTGGGAACTCAGTGATTGAGTGAGGTAAATCCTCACAAACTCTTCTGCCAATATTACTCTCTGTAACTGAATAACCCTGGGGGTATTCAAAGATGTATTCAAACATTGCTACTACATAATAATAAAACCCTCAGATTTGTTACACCGGTTTTTTCGGGGACTTAGTACAAAATAAAGATGTCATATGTGTGAATGATTTCCCTATTCAGTTTACTTGTTTCAAAATCATAATTATTGTAGTATAGGTTGCTTCAGTGATTTCTTCAGTATTTCATTGATGCGTTCAGAAATAATTGTGTAAATTAAATTACATAATAGATGAAGTAATTCAGATGGTTGCAATAGGATTCCTTAGATTGATTGAGATCTAGGAATTTTCACATGGTATCAGAGCATTGATGTGAAACAGGAAGGACAAATCTGATTTCTGAAGTGAAGGTCGTTGTTGCTGCAGTGCAGCAGAATGGATCCATTGAAGGATTGTGCAGTTCTGGCCAGGAGGGCTGAGATTTTTGTGGCAGTGTCTCTCAGAGTGAGTCGACAGAGAGAAAGGGCTTCCAGATTTGAGACCTTGTTGTGGTAGAGCAAGCAGCGCAGAGCCTCCACGCAGAAGACAGAGGGACATAGTTTTCTGAAGCTATTGCTGGGAAGAAAAGTGTCAAAAGGAGTCACGAGCACATATTTGGGGAATTCTTCCTCGGTGATTTCCTAGTCGAGGAAGTCAGCATTTCTCAATTGCTGAGCAGTAGAGGAGCATCAGAACTTACAAATCCGCTAGGGAGTGTGTAAGCATGCGAGGTTCTACGCAGTAGAGAGAAAGAGGGAGAAGATTCAACAGTTTTCGGCTGATATGTCAGCGAGTGGGTTGCATGACATTGAGGGAACGTCTTCCTCGGATAATTCTGAGCCAAGGAATTCGACTTCTCACTGCAGAGCAGCAGTACCCAGGAGCGGATCTACTTACTCCAACAGGGAGTGCGTAGAGCTAGTCAACAACTGCGCGCGTAGAGAGAGAAGGAATTCAACATTTTGGCTAGATCATTTCCTTCTCCAGTTTTGAATTTTCATATTTTTGCAACTCTGCAGGGATGATCATGCGAGATTTCGAGATATGGTTGTGCGAGTTATCCAGAATGCAGATCTGGGCAACAGAGCAACTTCCAGTTGCCGAAAGTAGTTGTTGGCGAAAGTGCGAGTTGTCTAGTGTGAGTGGCAAAGAGAGGAAGGGTCCCAACCAGGGACTAGGCTTGAAAGGGTCACCAAACCCAGGAGGAGGAATATAAAACTTCAGTTGCGAAGGATCCTTGAGGAGCCCACCTCATGGATCATTACCTTGCTGCGGGAGCCCATATTTGCAGTAGCAGGATGGAGGAGTTTTAGTGAGACTCGAGGAGGGATGGAGACGACAATGCAGTGGGTAGCAACGTTTATTTTTGGAGCAGTGTTGAGCAAAGGCAACAACAACGTGTTAGTGTCAGTCAGTTCTGCCTATCACCAGTGGTCAAATGGGCTCTTTCAAAATGTTTATTAGGGTGTCGAGTCAAATTTTCATGGTTTCAGTAGGTCTTCAAATAAAAATTTGGTTACTAGCTAGTGGTGTCTAGGATTATTTCTGCTCCTTTCAAAAAATTTCACCTACTGGTCATTACCATCTCTCAGTTGGATGAGTCATCATTACAAGGTATTCATATTCATTTCAGTCATGCCATCATGGTCTTCATCCAGCTCTGTGTCTCCATTAGGTCATTAGGGTTTCAATCATCAAAATCAGTCATTTCATGCATAAATCCGGTAAATGGAGTAGAAGTAGGAAAATTGCTCAATAAAGTTTGTTTCAAGTGTAATTTTTATTAAACATGATGTAATAAGTTCCTAATGTTCCTAAGTTGCATAGCAAGTTCCTAGGCTACATAGTTTTCAAAGCAAAAATGAAAAAACATGTGGTGGGCTATCCCACTACTATGAAGAATATTGACTATTACAAGCTACAAAAGACCATTTCAAACTCATTTTCTCATTCATCTCATTGATAAAGAGCTCTAACCTATCAGCAAGTGCTTCCTCAGCAATTTCAAGCTCAAAAGACACTCCAAAAGTGATGTCAAGCAGCCTCGCTACGTTTTCTAGCCTGCATGCTTCGTTTTCCTCTCAACATTGTGTTTTCTCTCCAAGTGGCATCAAATCAGTTTATGAAGGTTTATGAAGGCTATCAAGGTGTCCAACATCATTCTACAAGTAAGTTACAACTCAGTAACCCCTCCTTGCAGCTCAACTTTCTTGTTTTAGAGTGTAAACCCTCCATTGGTCCCTACGCTACGTTTTGGTGGTTGACTCATATTTTCAAAGTTTGCAAGATAAACACACCTTCCCATAGACTTGTTAACCTCCCTCAGTCAAAAACATCTCCCTTAGCCTTCACACACCCTCACTCTCATCCCTTAAGCCCCAAACCCTAAACCCTAGCTAGGACTATGTAAAAATTCCCTAGCCTAATTCCCATACCCCCATTTCACCCCATTCCACTTCCTACAATTCCCTAAAACCCCTGTCCACCTCCCTAAATTTTCCTACTCTCATTTCCCTTCCCTAACCCCTTCATCCTATCCCTTCACTCCCTTCTCCTGTTTTATCCCACTAGGTTTTTCCCCTTGCAAACTATCAAATGGTGGAGAAGAAGCCCTATAACATAGGAGGCCATGTTTCTAGGTATGAACCACTCAACACAGATGAAATAATGTCTTGCCCACTTGCCACACAATGCTTTCAAAATGTTGGGTGCATGAAGTTTTGTGAGAAAATTGAAAGAGTCCAATACCATGCCAAGCTTACTAGTTTGTTTTCCACTCACTTCAAGGGAGATAAAGTCACAATTGCAGGGGTCACCTTCACAATCATAGCTGAGGCCATAGCTAGAGCAACAGGGATACCAAACAGTGGTGAGAGGTGGTTCAAAAACCTAGATTTGGATATGCAAAATCAAAGACCTTATATCAAAGCTCATTACAAAGATAGCATCAAGAAAGTTTTTCCTATTGATTAGCTTCTTGACAGGTTTGCTCCATTGATGAGGGTCATCATGAGGTACGTTACATGTGAGGGTAGATCATAATATTAAAAATCAGTCGGGTCAAACCAGACAGTCAGACCCCTGTCCAGTCAAAACTAGTCAAAAACCCAGTTTAAACCCTTCTCTCACTCAATTTCCCGGTCAAACTGGCGCTGACCAGCCGGTTAAGGACGGAACCGGCTAGTTTAGGGATAAACTGGTCAGTTTCGTCCTTAACCGCCCAGTCAGCTGCCAAGGACACAAAGGGACCCATGCACGGAGTTTTTTCTGGTTTAGGGTTGTTTTGGAGGGAAGAAGAGGGTTGTTTCCCTCCAAAAACACCCTTTCCAATCCTTTATAAGTAAGGGAAACCTCTCATTTGTCTCACACCATCTCATTTGGAGATTTTGTGAGTTTGATTGAGAGCTTGGAGTGTGTTGAGTTTTGCTGGAGTAGTGGAACAACATAGAGTTTGAGCTAAGTAGTAGCCATGATGCCTCCAAAAGCCAAGGATACTGCATGGGCTCATTGTGATATGATTGATGGAAAAACGATTTGCAAATATTGCCAAAAATCTATTGTAGGAGGGGGTATTTACAGGTTCAAGCAACACTTGGCTAGGATAGGAGGGCATATAAATCCATGTGGAGCACCAAATGAAGTAATAGGGCATATTAGGGCAGAATACCTTCAGAAGTTTGAGACTCAAGTCACTGAACCAATAGAGAAGTTTATGACTGGAGCAGTTGCAAAGTTTGGCAGTCGAGACTCAACCAACTGAGTTTGATCATGATGAGAAGTTTCAAGTGATAATGTTGATCAGTAATTAGTAATATCATATATGTAGATTTGTAGTAGACTGTAGGCCAATGGCCTCAATGCTCATAGCTTGTAGCATTGTTTTTGGACTTTATGGGTCATTTAGGTGGTATATAAATGAGCAAACTTTGCATATTTTGCCTTTATTGGCTTGGAATCATGGTTGCAAATCTTAAAAATAGTTTTCTTTATTAAAAAATAATTGTTTAATGTATTTTTTTAAAAACCGGTTCGTTTAGACCTGACCAGTACCGGTTAGACCGGTTCCGGTCTGGTTACCGATTCATTAGGTCCACCGGTTCCGGTTTTTAATACTATGGGGTAGATATACTATGTTGTACAAGTATCATATTGGATTGCTAATGCACTTCACAGGGATGAAACCTCTTAACCTGTCCTATTATCTCCACAAGAGCTTGATCAAGATGGCAGGGAAGGTGCAACATAGACAAAGTAATCATGAAGCCAGTCTCTTTCACCATGCACTCATCAAGATCATTGTCTTGCACCAACTTGAGGAGAAGAACATCACTTGGGAGACATTCATTCAGTCTCATGGCTTTTTTCCTTCTACTAGTAAAACAACTAGCCAAGACATACCATCAGCACCATCCAGACATATGGAGATTGGTTCATCTAACAGAGTTTCAGTGAAGAAGCCCTTGAAGGCTGAGGTGACCAAAACCTATCAGAGAGGAAGGACGCTTGTGTTTGCTCCACAAATTTGGAAGGGGCCAAGCCTAAATCAGCAGCACAGAGATCACCAACACAACATGAGCCACTTTTGCATGATGAAGGACCATCTCATTTTGACATTAACATGGCAGATTTGGAGAGGGAAGAAGATGAGAAATCCATAGAGAAGGTAATCATGGAGAAGGATAGTGAAATTAAAGAGCTCAAGGACAACTTGTCTAAGGCCCACTTCATGATTTCATTCCTTGAGCAGGAAAACATGCAGTTGAAGGTAAACCAACTGATTTTGAATAGACATAAGGTGGATGCTAGTAAAGAGGCAGTAAAAGGCAAAGAAATAGTTCAGGTTGATGATTGAGATGAGCATGAAGAACAGGTCAGAAGGAAGAGGCCAAGAACTAGAGGCCTAAAGAGAGCACTTCAACAGCAAAGAGAGACATTTCCACCTAAGGCATAGATGACAGTGGATGAGCTCATACTAGCAGATATTGAGCAAGACAAAGAATATTGGCTAGATAGAGTCCATGGACACTTGGAAAAGCTCCTGAAGAGGGCTAAAAGATACAACAAATTGAAGAGACACATGGCTGTCATTACTACACAAGGAATCAATTCAACAAGGTCAAGGTCAAACAGTTGAAAGCAAAACTAGAGGAAACCCTAACCAAGAAAAAGGAGAAGGAAAAGTTGGACCTTCTTGCTGATGTTTCCCTCATTGCTTGGCATACCATATCAGGTCTTCATGGAGCATGCCTAGACCAATTTTGAGCAAATTTCAAGAAATTTTGGTGAAAAGTCAATTTTTGTGCATTTTGGCAATTTTGAAAAACAGTGATACAATCAAAAAGGTAGTGAGGCCCACACTATGTTTTTTTTGGAAAGCTCAAAATGGCATAAGGTTTGCACCATTGAATTCCGTTTGACCTCTACATCAATCCTAGTCAGCCTGAGCTCCGCTTCAACCTCTTCTAGCAGGTCAAAAAGTCAAAAAACCACTCAAAAATGACCTTTCTACCTCCTTTTTAAAGATCACGCTACCTTTTCAAAGCGACTATGGGAGAATGAACTTTTGAGGGGCTAAAATTAGTCAATTTCAGTGCTTGAAGACTCTATTTTGTAGCCAACTGGAAGAGCTATCTCCGGCATTTTTCAAATCAGCATTTGGACACAGGAAAGGCCTCCAAATCTCAGTTTTCCCTCATGCTACATTTTCACTAGAATTTGCTACGTTTTCTCCTTAATGTCATTTTTTGCAGTTGGCTTGGTCCAGTTTCTCCTTTTCTCTTGTAATTTGTCAATATTAATGATGTAATGATGTTTTGAGATGTAATTGAGTTAGTTAAAGGTAAATATGAGGTAGATACATGCTTGTACAAGTCATAAATGGTCAAAAGAACCAGTTTTTCTAACTTAGGGAGAGGCTTGTTCACCTCCCTAGTCTTTAGGGTTTAGGTGAGAGGATCATGTGATCAGTTCCTTGAATCATGGATTCGACCCTTGAGAGTGGGTAGTTGATATTTTGTCTATATGTTTACTTTTCTTGGTCATTTGACTGGTTGGACATCAAAGGTTTGAGACAATTGTAGCTTGTACTTCAGCGTTAATTCAGAAATTCAGAGGAACAGTTGCAGCTATTATCTAGGAATTCATGTGCAGTGAGTTTTTGATGTTGTTTCTTCTCTGTTATAGTCTTTTATGAATGATATATATATTCTCTTTCCATGCCTTGCTTTTCCTCTGTGATCTTTCGAAAAATTTGATAAGTAGAATTCTTCCGTGGCTCTGTTTTGTTTGGGAAAATCATTTCATGTTTATTTCCTTCAGTTTTAATGAATTCATGATGCATGCTCATTAAGATCCTCTCCACTCTTTCAAGCCCTACACTACACCGACAAAACCCTAATCCACCACTAAAGCATTGCTACCTTGCTCCTTTATATATTTGCAACTGTAACCCTTTGATACATTTGACCTAGCTACCTGGTTTTATTCCCTGATCCAGCAGCAAAACCATCAAACTTTCAAAACCCTAGAGCTAACCTAACTTGCCTAAAATATACTCCTCATCCAGTCAAATCCTTTGGCTGTAATCTCATAGAGAGAGCCCTCTCTGGTTTGGTAGGGCTAGTTACCAAACTGGATGCTTGGTTTGAGGTTACCTCCATCGGCATTTATTCATCAGCCTTGGGACATTGTGGAGGCTAACATTTATGGCGCCGCTGCTCGGGAACGAAGTGACAGATCTTCCCTGGGTGTACCATACTTCTTCATCAAATTCTAGGCCTGTGGGTGATATGCTCTAGATTTCGCGAAGGCTAATTCAAGTTGCAGAGAGCCAAAGTGCAGAAGATAGAATACATTGGCTCCGAAAAGATACACACGATCGAATCTGATCCACATCCAGCTCCTCCCGTTGAAGATCCAAAGCAACTCATCAGAAAACAGAGACCTCAACATTCCAAGATTCAATCGAGTTCATCTAATTTGGTAAGGTCTACATCTTTGCCCACTGAATTGTTTTCCCTAGAAGATATTCCTTTCGATCTGAAGTTTGAATTATCACTATTTAGATCAAAATCAGAAACATCCTTGTCTGAAATTGTGTTTGATCCCTTGAGGTTGTCTGAAGTCCCATCATTACCTAAAATAGTATTTGATTCTCTAAAGCTTGAAGATAGTATGTAGAATCCAAATCAGAGTCAGATTTTGATAGGAAGGTCTGGAGTCAGTTCGATAAACTTCAACAATTAGCCAACCATCTCCAATAGACCTCTGAGAAGGCCTTCATCTAGTATCAGCGGGAGCTCTTGTCCGCTGATCCTCTTTCAACCTCATTTAGTCATACCACTGCTTCTACACCATATGTTTCCCTTCCTATACAAACACCTTCAATACCATCACTTCCCGTTGTAGCTACAAGTTTACCTCCTAGAACAACCATGGCTAGATTTGCTTCATTGGTTTTGTCGGCCCAGCTTACTGCCTTATCACAGAATTATGGACAAAGACTTCCTCTGTTTGATGGAGCCATTGATATTACAGCGAGACAGCACATTGACAAGATTATTAATTTAATTGATTTAGAAGTAGACAATGATGATGCCAAGATGAGAATCCTCGCTTAGAGTTTCTTAGGGGAAGTAAAGAAATGGTTCAGAGCTTTGGCAGCTGGTTCAGTGCAAAATTCACAGCAGTTGATGGATCTTTTTCTCGCCAAGTGGGAGGAAAAGAAAGATCCAATCCAGATTTTGGTTGAGTATAATTCAATGAAGAGACAGCCTAATGAGTCAGTCCAAGATTACACCACTCGCTTCAACAAGGTATACAACTACATTCCCATTAACATCAAACCTCCACCGGATTTGGCCTTGTTGCACTATCCAGATGCCTTTGACCCAGACATGGTATATCAGCTCAGAGAAAGGAATCCTACTTCATTGGAGGAAATGCAGAAGAATGCATTCAGTGTCGAAGCTAATCTTCTGATTAAGTCAAAGAGTAAAATGGATAAGAGAGTCACAATAAAAGAAGAGCCATCAAGTTCATTTGAAGAAAAGCTAGACAATTTGATAAGAACTGTAGAGAAGATGGTAGATAGAATGTCAATTTCAGAAAGACAGCAAGATAATCCACCCCGGAATTCTAACTTCCGAGGATAGAAGCAGCAACCACAGTTTCAGATAAAATAGAGAGAACAGAGAGCTCCAAATTAGAAAGCTCAACAACAAATCCGGACACCATTACAACAGAATTATGCTCAAGCACCAGATGAAGATGATGACATTGTTGAAGAGAATCTTCTCTTTTCAAAAGATCAAGGACCTATTTACCTTACAGAGGATGATGAGTATGTTGAAGAAACTTATGTGCCAGATGGTCATGATCTTGTCCTTGCAAATGATGATGGGTTGGCAGTCCAATCTGATGAATATCAAAGGGGGTATCTAAATGCTCTCAGCGCACAGCTATAATATCCCTTTTCAGGGATATCCCTCAAACACAAGCAAACTCCAACCAGAGATGGACTCGGAGGGCATTTACCAAATATTTCACCTCTGAGAAGAGGGTGAGATCTGGAGGCTACCTGGCCCTTTCCAGACTTTGTCTAAGAGTATGGGGAAAACACACCAAGTGGTATAGAACTAGAATGCTCGAAGATAGAAAAATAACAGTGATGCAAGCATACAATAGCATAGATAGAATGCATAACAAATACTCCAGAAATATAGAGAGAATGCTAAGCCATTTTATTATACTGAGAAATATAATGAAGTACAATAGGTGATCAGAGTGATGGCACCTAGACTTGCTCAAGGCAAGTGAAGAAATACTCTTAGTATGTCCAAGAAATGGCTGCTCTCTGAACTACATCCTAGCTGCTGGAAAACTGCCGTGTAGCTGCTACTGCTGAAATGAAATGATTATTTGGGGTTGTTCCCCTCCTCGGAATGAGCTGAAAATCTGGAATCCACCTCTACTCACCAATCACGACAAAACCCAGAAACCATATCTGAAATGGCTGACCCCCGAAAATCACCCCGCTGGGAAATTACGCTGTTCTCCAAGGCTCTGTGCAGAGGTTGAATAGAAACCACTGAAATGCAACCTCAAACTCCACCAAAATCCTCCAACAGGCAAGGGCTGGTCCCTTGCTCAATCTCCAAGCTCAAAACCCCTGCAAGAAACTCAATCCGAAGCTCCCCTAGAATGGACTGCGTCCTCCCTCTCAAGACTGCGCAGTCTCTGAATGCACAGCTCCGCAAGAAAACCCAAACACCAATCCTCCTACAAAATGATGATGAAACTACCTTGCCCGAGCAGGCACTCGAAGTCCCCCGGGGCTAAGGGTGAGATCTCCGATCGGAGACACTCAATGCACTAAACAGTGTTGCAGACAGGCTAAACAGCCAGCGTGCTCAAGAAGTCGAAGTGACTAGCTCAAATGCATAAACTCGAATGACAAAATGAGGAGCCTCCTCTCTCTTTTATAACGTTGGCCTCTCACACAACCCTAAGGCCCAATCTTCCAACGTAGCCTCTCCTTTGCCACGTGCTCCTCTCCATCTGCGCAGTCCCTCCAAGTGTATACGTGGGCCCCCTCTCTACGCAGTCCTTGGCCCCCCTTGGCTCCCTTTAAGTTACAACGTTGTGCTACTAGGGAGTGACTTTTATTCCCAAAAGTGAGTTATGTCCCCTCTACTCACCTTTTTATTTATAAATAAACTATAGACTGCAAAATTGAGCAAAATCGAATATTCCAATTAGCCATTGCTAATTAGGAATATTACAACAGTAGAGACAACACACATTGAGAAACCGAGATGTTCCTGTCACTCCAACTCAAAAGAGGACATCTTAGCAAAAAGATACTCAGCCTAAACAAACTCCTCAAGCTAGTCAAAACAAAGAGAAGGAGCCTGCTGCCAAAAGTCAGAGCAAGAACAGTGAAGCATCTACAAGTACATCGAGAAAGGATAAAGAAGCACAAAGGAAGGAAAGTCCAGCAAAAGAACAGCCTGAAAAGCAGGATAACATTGTGAAGAGGTAGACAAACAATCCATTTCGTTTAGCTTAGAGAGTGAAATTTCTAACTTAAAGGTGTCTATTCCTCTTACTGAACTTGTCAAAAATTATAGATATAAATCTCAGATTTCTAAGATGTTGAAAGTAGACCACATGTCTGACATGGTCAATATTAGTAATGATCATCCTCTACTCCTTTTTGGTCCACCCGTAGATGGGAAACTTGAATATAGTGAAGTCCCTCCTTTTTATCTTAGTTTGAGAGTCCATGATTATATTTTCCATAATGCCATGTTGGATTCCAGGGCTTCATATAAAATAATGCCAAAAGCTATCATGGATAAGTTAGGGCTGGACATAACCCAACCATATCATGACCTCTATTCCTTTGATTCCAGTAGAGTCCATTGCCTCGCTCTTATCAAAGACTTAATTGTTTCCTTGGATCAAATCCCTGCTAAAAATGCGTTGATGGATGTTGTAGTTGCTGAAATACCTCCAAGGTATGGCATGCTACTTTGACGGTCTTTGGGAGCCAAATTGAGAGGTACTTTACAGCTTAATTTTTCACATGCAATGATTCTGGTATTTGGAAAGCTTAGGAAGTTGTACCGAGAGGTAAAAATGAAGTACATGATCACTAGTAAGGATAAGCCTAAGAATCCCCTGATTCACTCTGTACATATTGATTTAGAATCATTTATATTGTATAATGATAGTGGTACCGATGATTTAGATATTCAGCTTGTAGAAGGTGAAGAAATTTCAGAGTTAACAAACAGTGTACAAGCAGTTTTGAAAGAAGAAATTGGAAACCAAATTTCAGAAAACTTGCAGCAAAACACTTCAGAACAAAAGACAAAAGAGTCACAGCAAGATTCAGTTGAATGAGAGAAAGGTAAAGATCAAATTCAGACATCTGATCAGAAAGAAGAAGAAGTTCAGCCTGCAGAATTTCAGTTTCCTGATGATGAGGAAGGTCTTTGGACCATGGATTTCGATGGTGCTTTGGGGAAAGACAGAGCTGGCATCGGAATCTGGATCTGTAGCCCTATAAATCAGTCAGCAAAAGTCCCAAGGAATGTGAGATTATGTTCCTACAAGCTAGCCTTTGATTGCTCTAACAATGAAGTAGAGTATGAGGCCTTGATCACCGGTCTCCGAATTTTGAAAAGGTTAGGCACAAAAAGAATAACAGTATATGGCGACTCCGAGTTGGTAATAAAACAGGTAAAATGGGAGTACCAAGCCAAACATCCTAGGATGAGAGCTTATCGAAATGTTATTCTTGATGTTTTGAAAACTCTTCCAGAATATAACTTGTCTCTGATTCCTAGAAGTCAAAATTTCATGGTTGATTCACTTGCCACAGTGGCTAGTAATTTTAAGATTCCAATTCATTCCACTAAGAAGTTTGAAATTCATATGAAGCATAGCTCAGTTGTCACTGACAATCTCAGATATTGGCAAGTATTTTGGGATGAAAAATAGATTAATAATTTTCTGCAGAATGAAGAAGAATTTGCTAACTCTCACGTGGATGAAGTGTACAGTGAAGATGATCAAGTAATTGAGGCTGCTGAAGTTGAAGTGTTGCAGTTGAAGGACAACAACATTCCACGATGTTTAGTGCCTTTGGAGGAATTGTTCGATCATGATGATGTGGCCAAAAAGCTCATGATGGTCCCCACAGAAACAGGTGTCGAAGATGTGAACATTGGTACAGCAGAGAAACCCAAGATGGTCAAGCTATCAAGATCCTCGTCCCCTAAGTTGAAAGTTAAATACACAGCTCTCTTGAAAGAATTTTCTTATGTGTTTGCTTGGGAATATTTAGATCTTAAGGTGTACAACAAAGTATAATCCATCACACCATCCCAATCCAACTAGATCAAAAGCCTTTCCGCCAGAAGTTGAGGAGAATCAATCCCAAGTTGTTGCCATCGATTGAAAAAGAGGTAAACAACTTTACAATGCTCGTATCATAGTTCCTATTCGATTTTCAGATTGGATGTCTAATCTTGTGTCGTTTAGAAAAAAGACATGAGATATTCGTCTTTGCATTGATTTCAGAAATATCAACAAGGTGTCATTAAAAGACAATTATCCTTTGCCAAAGATGGATCACACCTTGCAGAGGGTTGTTGGAGCTTCAAGGATGTCACTTCTTGACGATATTCAGGATACAATCAGATCTTGGTGCATGAAGATGACCAAGAGAAGACAACATTCACCACGCCATGGAGTACCTTCATGTAAGCCAAGATGCCATTTGGGCTCAAAAAAGTAGGGACTACTTTTCAACGGGATATGGACATCGCTTTCTCAAATGAGAAAGATGTGTTTCTTGTAGTTTATCTTGATGATGTCATAGTCTTTTCACAACCAGATGATGAGCGCTTGCACCATTTGAGGATAGTATTTCAAAAATGCAGAAAATTCGGCATCTCGCTGAATCCGAAGAAAAGTTTATTTGCCATGGAGGAAGGTAAATTACTTGGGCATATTATTTCAAAGGACAGTGTTCGCATTGATCCCTCCAGGATCGAAGCAATTCAACAATTAGATTTCCCACGGAACAAGAAGGAGATTCAATCTTTCAATGGAAAGATAAACTTTTTGAGGAGATTCATTCCCAATCTCGCTGAGCACCTAAGAGATATGACGAATGTGCTAAAGAAGGACAACGAGGTAAGATGGTCAGAACATGCTAAGAAGTCATTCAATTCAGTGAAATATGCTTTAACATGTGCTCCCACACTAATCAGCCCTGATTATACTTTATATTTCATAATCTTTTCATTCGCTTCCAAGCACTCGTTGGTTGTCGTACTTATGCAGAAGAAATATTCCAAGACGGAGCAGCCGATTGCATTTTTCAGCCGCACCATAAGAGATGCAGCGCTAAGATATAACATAATTGTGAAGCAAGCCTTAGCCTTGGTGAAAGCGCTGAAGGACTTTCGGGTATACATTTTACATTCTCATATCCAAGCCTGTATTCCAAATGCAACGGTAAAGGATGTGTTTGTTATCGCTTGCCGCCTACACCTACCTACAGTTAGTGGGAAAAGCCTTCAACCCCACAGGTGTGGTTGGTGGCAAGGAACTCAGAGAAGGGGTTGTCACCTATTCCCAACTCTCTCCGTTTAAGCTATCTCCTAGGTTAGCTAAGGGGGGTGGTCCCTAAAGGAAAACTAAGTTAAAGATGTTAGATTTCTAGGAGAATTGATTAGAAGGAATTACTTTCAAAGATGACTCGATTTCAATATGTAAACAAGCATATAAGTATATGAGCAATATTCAATGACGTGTTCAAAATATAGACCAGTGCTTTAAAGTAGATAACAAATGCTTGCTCAAAAATGAAATTCAAGATATAATTACAATAATCTCACAAAGGAAGTGTTAGACCAAGATCACAATATGAAATTAAATTTGCAACACCAAATAAGGGTATTTGCCAATGAAACGAGATATATCAATCATCCATAAACATAATGATCATTAAAATGACAACATGCAATGAAGTAGTATGTAGAAGCAAATTTCCAAGTACCATAGAATTAAGCTTGTTGCAAAATTTAAGGAATTAAAATGCTTGCATCCAAAGTGCTTCTTGAGATAATATTTGCATGTGAATCTTTAAACCATCAAGATAGCAAAAAATTTGGGAACTTTGCAAGTAGATGTGATGAGATAGTGCTCTTGGTTTATTTTATTAATTAGTTCTAAAGCAAGGTTACAATTGAACTCTAATCCTCAGACCTCACCCTCGCCCAAATATTTGGATCTCACAGTGGGGAGTCCATAGAGGTAGAGGGTCCCTAAAACCTCTATTCAACCAACTTAAGTTAGAGGTAAATTTTAGAGATGCAAGTCTAGTATGAAAAGTGAAATGCCTAAATGATATGAAAGTGAGTTTGCAAGTGCTATGTAAAAGATGGAGATGATTCAATTAAATATGTTTCATAGTTAGAACAATAACTCAAGTTGCCATAAATTGAAAGTGCTATGCTTCTTTAATTGTAGTATATTGTGAAACTTATCCAAATGAGAAATAGAACACAAAACATAAGTAAGTGATGGCAAATGAGATTGCAAATTAAGAAATTAAATGACTATGCGATTTGTGTTACTTTCCACTTAGAGCATACATATGTGATGTGAAAAAAAAACGGAAACGTCAAAACCACTAAGTCAATCCATCTACAAATTCTCTCCTTTGGAATGGAGAGATAAGGATGCCAATGGGTAAAACCCACGCTCCCACAACAAAAACAGAAATTTTTATTAATTTTACAAGAATGAAATGACCATGAAGGTTTTTCTAAACCAAGGAAAGTCTTTTACAAATAAAAATTGAGATCATAGACTTTTCCTCGGTGAGAATTTCTAAGAACTCAAAATAAATTCAGACTTTACAATAGGAGAAGAGAAGCTAAGCCTCTTCTATGCCCACAACCAAAGAAGAGAGAGTTATCTTTCTCATTTGAAATTCAGCCCAAAGGTCCTGCAACAACTTGTTAGTAATTTCTTGCAGTGGTCCACTCAAGCTGTCACAAGAAAAAATTCGAAAGAGGGCTACAAAACCAATCAAATATTGGATAGATAAAATTACAAAATATTGCACAACAATTTACAAAGAGCTAAGCCAAAGAGTTCGAGTAAACTCTCCTCTTTGCTTAGTCATATTCAAGCTCTTAGATAGCAAATGAAAGCAATGAAGTATAATGTTTTAAAAGATATTCAAATTTAGAAGTATTTGGTTTGTATACAAGCTATGTCTCAAAACCCCTGCAAAACCACTTTGTAAGATAAGACTATGAAGGTTCAAAGAACAAATGAGAGCTCCTTTGAGAATGTATCAAGAGTGGGTTGGTCTCTCCAAAGACTTCCCCCAACACTTGATTCTTTAATCCCAACAAGATGTTCCCTCTACAAAACTTCAATCAAGAATTAGTTCCATATAGATCTAGTAATAAACAATGATAAGAAACTCTAGAGATTTATTTGAAACCAACTAGAGCATTCTATACCTAGAGCATACTCCTAAATCAAATGTCAATGTAAGATAACTCTACATTAACAAATCTACAAGAGCATATGAAAACAAATTAGATCAAAGCATGAGTAAAAGGAATTTTACCAATGATCAACAATTCATCACACTCCAAAAGGACGAACACCTCATGAATGAAACCCCAAAGTCTTTATTGATATTTCTGAAAGTGTACAAGGCAGCAGCGCTTCCGCAAGCACAATAGCTAGTAAACAATGATTACAATATGAGAGCCCATGGCTCTATTATATAGAAAGTTGGGAGCAAATCCCAATGAAGAACCATATGCCAAGTGGTGAAAGGGAGGCGATCTCAAGGCAAATTTGAATTTGGTAAGTGGAGCTCCAATGCCAAGTGTAAAAATCGAATTCTGGCAAGTGGGCATCATTTTCTTCTTCCCTTATGTGCCAAATTTGAATTTTATGGTGAAATGACATGTGTATATGGTTGGTAACCCATGTGGGGACAATTTCCCACCGAAATCTCCACCAAATATTCTCCCAAATCCTCCCAAATATGCATTAATTTCACAAATTCGAATTTCCAAGTAAGCAACTCTCATTTAATGCCGAAAATTCAATTTTATTTGAGCACATGTATTTTCCTTGATTTTAGGAGTCCATATCACCTTGGGACTTCACTTTAACTCCTCCATAATTTTCCACCTCATTTCCACCTCATTTAGCATGTGTGGATATTTATTTTTCTCCATTTATTTAATTTATGGCTTAATTAATTGCCAGATTTCCCACTAAAATTAGGAAAAGTGGGTTTTGAGGCTCAAAACACATTTTTAACCCCTCAAAGTGTGTCATAGTAGAAAGTTGAGCATGAGAGGTGTAATTTTGATTACTCATACCCCATACAACTTCTCTAGACAACACTTATTACAATTCAATTACAATTTTTATTGCAATTTTCGACTTGCGGGAAATCTAAAAAATTAAAAAATCACTACCTAGACCTAACCAAATTCCATGAAATTTTTTGTGTAATCTAGTATGGTAATATACATTGACTCTAGACACTAGGAGTCACCCAAGGCCTCACCATCAAGCCGTACTCTGGCTTTGGGGTAAAATTGAAGGAAAAAACTCAATTAATTATTAACTCCTAGTAGGGAGATGATAATTAACCAAGTAAAAAAAACCTCCATGAGTAATACTCACTTGTTGGAAAGGTCCCAAGCTACCTAGGCCTGTTACAGACTCAATACTGACTCAAAACTCATCATTACTAGCATCACTTATTACAATTCCCCGTAGGGCGTGGAATCTAGGTACAAGAGAAAATGATAAGAAGTAGAAGTAGAGTTTAAAAACTCTGTTGAACTGATGATATCTGATGATATCTGATGGTACAAATGTCCCCTGGTTCATCCTTGGGCATGGAGTCTTCACATTATCATCAGGTGCCACTCCAGTGGTCAACAGCGTTGATGCAAACATATCCAGAAGGGAGGCAAGGAAAGTGGATTGCAACCATGCTTGAGTATGATTTGGAGATTAAGTTGACGAAGTTGATCAAGGGGCAGGGTTTGGAAAAACAGATGGCGGAATCAAATCTAGATGCACTGGATATAAATCTGATTTATGCACTTTCTAATGAAGAAGTTGGTGAATCGATGACACATGTATCTCAAAATTTTCTCTCATCACCTTGGTATGTTGATATAGCTTATGTTCTGCAACATTTAAATCCTCTGGTGGGTGTGTCTAAAAGCAGAGGTAGATCATTGAAATTAAAAGCTTCAAAGTATTGTATTTTAGACAATGTGTTATATTGGAAAGCCCTGGAGGTGTCTTGCTAAATTGTCTCATCGAAAGTGAAGCGGAGGAAGAGATGAGTGATTTCCACAAGGGTGATTCTGGCAGCGATTTATATTGGAAGACCACAGCAAACAAAATCTTAAGGGTTGGTTTCTATTGGCACACTCTTTTTCCTGATGTGTACAAGATGGTGATGAGCTATCACGAATATCAAGTTTTCGAAAGAAAGAGGAAGTTGCTCCTGCTGCCTTTGCAGCCCATGTCAGTCCATGCACCATTTTAGTAATGGGGTCTTGATTTCATCAGTTACATCAATCCTTCATCATCTGCCCAGCACATGTGGATTCTAACGACTACAAATTATTTCACGAAGTGGATTGAAGCAATCCAAACCAGGCAAGCAACTGATTAGTTATTATTCAGTTTTTGGAATCTAATATCTTGTCCAAATTTGGTTGTCCGCAGAAGATCATCACGGATAATGCAGTTGCGTTCAAATCCAAAAAGATGGTGGAGTTTTGTGAGAAGTATAATATCAGTTTGGGACATTCGAGGCATACTACCCACAAGGTAATGGTTTGGCCAAGTCTTCAAATAAATCTTTGGTCGACATTATAAAGAAGATGTTAGAAGTAAACAAGAAAAATTGGCATAAGAAGCTAATCAATGCCTTATGGGCAGCCAGAGTAAGTAGAAATAAGTCCATAGGTATGTCACCTTTTGAGTTAGTCTATGGGATTGATACAGTATTTCCTACCTCTCTCGCTGTCCCGGTCATGAATATGTTGCAGGAAATTGGCAGCGAGCCGAATGACGTTCAGCGGCGGATAAATCAAATGATCCATTTACATCAAACCAAGGAGGAGGTGTTTCAAAACACTTACAAACTTCAAGAAAGAATCAAAAAAGTGTATGATCGCAAGACAAAGGCAGATGACTTCAACATTGGTTGTAATGCCCTGAATTTCATAATTAACAATGACTAACAAAATTGATATTTCACAATCCTGCGTAAAAAAATTGAAGCGGAATATATCAATTCACTAATGAATACTTACCTGGAATCGTGTTTGGAGGTGTTCCTGACCCACCATAGCTCCCATTCCCGTTACCAAACCACCATTTTCCTCCCAGCCTATCTGGGGTCAACCTCTCCGGTCCCCAAATCTAGAATACAAGTCTTCTGGCCCCCGTGCCCAAAACTCCAATAACAATCAAGATCACACTATGACTCTGTTAGAACTCACTGCTTTGATCTGCCACAGTTAGAAATCCTCTGACAGCATCCGGGTCAGTTTTTCCACCTCACTCACCCATGCCCATCAAGTTTCCAACCCCCCCCCCTCCCCCCTTCTCCTTTTATACACAAATCCCCTTTCAAGATATTTATTAAAATATCCTCTTTTAATAAATATCTTAGTCAAATCTCCTTTCAAGATATTTATTAAAATATCTTCTTTTAAAATATCTTAGATTTATATTAAAATATTATTATTTCATAAATATCTTTGATTCCTAAAATATCTTGGATTTATTATTAAATATCATCATTTAGTAAATACCTTGGATTTATAAAATACCATATTTTATTTGCATAAGTCAATGCTTTTACTTTCCTTTGAACAATATATTAGTTATATTATGATAGTGTTAGGTATAACTTTTACCTCATAATACATTCATTATTTTTTGGCGAGTTAGGTATTTACTCAATACTTCAATAATTCACACATTACCCTACATTGAGGCTTTTCATAATTGATTAGTGCATATACTAGAGAAATACATGTGATACATGCATATGTAGCTATCATATGCATGTCTCGTATGCATGCTAATATTTCGATGTTCCCTATAACTCGAGTTGGGTCATTACGTACACCCCTCCTTCAGAAAACTTCGTCCCAAAGTTAAGTTTATGTCGTATATCATTAATTATTTAAGTGATTAGTATAATCATATAAGAGTGGTGTACCATAATTGAATTTTCGTTTAATGTGTGAGAACACTTTAACATTTATGTTTTGATCATTTATTGGTTTACAAATTTAGTAGTGACGTCTTGCCCCAACAAAGTTCCCAAGCTATTATAGAATCATCCTATCTTTCCTAATCTCTTCCGCTCCCATCCTATCCGCCGTCTACAGGAATATGACATGGCTTCAACTATACTGACCTAACTATTCATAGACCTCAAGGGTTACAGCGTAGACTATAACGACCTGATTCCTTGGTAGGCATCCAACAATCATCATCACACGTCTAGGGGAGCGTGACTCGCACAGTCCTTCCATGACTCCAGGTTTTGGAGGATAAATGGTGGGAAACACCTCCACCCCTCCTAGTAGGACCAGGGTTAACACCCTATCATGGAACCTCAGTGAATCTCAATTGTTCTTGGAGTTTTGTCATCACGTGATCGGTTTGATAATGATACTATCTACGATGTAAACACTTGTCCACAAATTATAACATATGTATCAATATATTCAAAGCAAATTGTTACTCAAATAACAATTTCTACACATTCCAAATATGTTGCTATCTACAATATTGATCCTTGAGTTCATATAACATACTTGGTTATGTTTGTCCAATAGGTCTGTAAATTCATTTTCACTTTAAATAGTCAAGTGTAATCACTCTTTTATTTCTATCTCATCATTTATGTTGATAAGTTAAATTATAGATACCATATCCATAACATAATTCATAATTTATATCAGTATCCCTGTACCAACAATGTTTAAGCAAAATATTCTTCATATTGGTATCCATGTACCAGCAATGTTTAAGAAAATAATATATTCTTACATGTCATGGTACAAAATGACAGTCTTAAGTATCCGTCCAAAATAAGGTAAGGTTATACAAAATAAGTTTTTAAATGCTTATAAATTTAACCCACAATTATAAATGTCACATAGAATAATCGAACACGAATATACAAATAAGAGTGTCGCTACTATTTTCTATACCATATTACCCGATTAACCTTATAAAAAGTCACAGGTTGAGACTCTAAATCTAAATGGATGGATGCTCCAATCTTTATGATTGCATATATAGAAACGAAATGTCTTGAAACAAGAGCACAAAACACTTACTGCTTAGTCGAAGCATGATCTAATTTCTTGAAACATGTTGAATAAGAACTGTAAAACACAAAACTACATATCGATTCAGCCAATCTTTTAATTCTTGTTATTTATTTGTCTTTTAAGTCTAATTATCTTTGATCTGTAATCTGGATCCAAAGAGATAATAATAACATTAACTTCTTTATCATTTTATTCCAGCTCTCATCTTTAGCCTAAAATCTATAAGCCATGGAGTAGGGTTTTGCAGGGCTAATCATTAGGGTTATGTTGGAGATGGAGGAAGACTTAATTGACTACTCTAAAGATCCCTTAGTGGGAGGTTTATCTTCATTTGAAGGAATTTTTTACTGCTTGAAAATGCATTATTCACTTTGCATTATACTTGGTCTACTTTTTTCAAGCAGGGCTCTCTTCAAATTTCCCGAATAGACCAAGGTGTTAGAAAATTACTAAGGCCCTACGTTTCAAACTAGCATATGACCATAGCCTTTTCAGATATTGTAATGATCATAGTGTTTTCATTTTTATTACATTGACTAATTTAATTCAACACATAACTCATCAATGGCATACCAACTTCTTACTCTTTACATTAATCGTTTTCTCAATAGTCCTTAGGCCTCATCTTATCACCAAATGTATCTTCTTCTCTAATGATGTACAATTATTATCTTTAATATTTACCTTTAAACATTTTCCCAATTTATCACTTGTTATTCTTAACAAATTAGGAGTATTCACAACTCCTTATAGGTTATTGCTTTGACCCTTACCAATCATGTTGCTCATATCCTTAAGAAAATTCTTCTTGATAGAAAACATCCCTTCGCTTCCTCATACTAAATATTCCTAGTACTCCATGTTTACTTCATTTTTTTTTTAACCTCTATTCATCATGGTTTCCTTTCCTCTTCCCTTAATGCATAAAATTATTACACTTGGAAATGTTATTACCATTCCCCAACTTGGGTAAGGCCCAAAAAATAAATTCAATAAAATGGATATCCAATGTAATCTACTTATCATTTCAAGTTTTAAGGCATTACATAAACAGAATCACCAAATGATACTCCATGGTGTTCATAATCCATGCATATAGTTAGTCACCCAAGGAAAAATTTATAATGTGACTCTCTCGTTAGAGGGAGAAACTATCATAGATGTTGCCATGCACATAAATTATCCTATATTGATCGATTTTGTTATAGATTCACTCTAATCTAATGTCATTGACTTCTTATATTGCTTTGTGAAACTTCCACTCACTCGCCTCCGGTGTTATTTTGTCGATCTCAATATTCTAAGTTCATTATGATAACTAACATTTATTATCATCTTTAGAAGTTTGCAATTTCTTTCTGTTCACGTCCTCCATAGGTATGATATCGATTATATTATGGCAACAATGGAGATCAAACTTTGAAATTTTCTGTTGCACTCTCTTGGTAACTATATCGTCTTGTTCTAATAGTGTGTTTACTACCTTACAGGGTGGTTTCTTACCATCTTAACACATGTTTGATCCATTTTGTCTTCGTTTGATGTGTACCTTTAGTGAACTATACTTGTACTCTCAATTTGATTACTCGTAATTTCTCCCAACATTTCTTGAATAGTTAGTGGCTTCTTTCATCCATCATTTACCTCAAACTAAGCTTGGATTTTATGTGGTTGCATCTTACTTTACATCTAACGGCCTTGTCATAATGTCCATAGCCATTCTTTCATTACCATTCTTCCTCCCTTTAAGAGTTGACTTTTTTGGAGCAATGTCAGCCAAATAATCTTTATATATGCCTAAATAATCTCCATGAATCATCTTACATAGCTCCAACCATTCATATTAACGATAAATTTCCCCTTCCTAATTCACATTGTTATCCTTGAGGGGTATTTAAATTCCATCAACAATGCTATGTTGCCATATTATTTTGTTTTGGACATCAATATATATCCTTACGGTTGCAAATAGGCTAATTATTCATCTCCATAATGACATAATGGTTGAATATCAAAATGTCCAATTAGTATATATTAAACTATAAAAATTTAAACCTTCACTCTCCTCCTTAAACCACTTACACATATACTTGGATAGTAATTAAAGTATTAAGATAGGAAAACGGTATAAAATATATTTGCATAAATTCATATCATCAATGGTTATATTTGTCAGCTAGTAAGATATATATGGAAAGTTCAACATCACTTGAAGAATGAAATGTTTCAATTGCATAAAAACAATTAGGATAGTTTCCATTCTAACGTTAAAAAGTTTACAGAAAAAGTTTGATGTCTAAAGTGATGTTCGTGTGCCCATTTTAATATAATAATTTGAATTTATTTCATACTTTACTTGCATGATATACAAAATCTTAAACTTCATTGTGGAAAAATTTGCAGCTGATATCCATGAGTTATCTCAACTCCTTTGTTGGATGGAATGTAATGTAAAAGTAATGGATTAGGAATCAAGGGGGATTGAACTTGATATATGTCTTCGATACATATATTAGCATTAACTATCCCATGTCTTCTAATAAAATGTATCATCCTAGGGTTCATAGCTTTCGAATATCAAATTATATAAAATTTCATTTTATCATTGTTAAAAGCTTCAATTGCTTCCAAAAGTTGAAAACCATTTTTCTTGTCATTGAATTTTGCATAACACTGGATACTTTGGGTAAATTATCAAGGATGACTCGAAGTAATACACCTCGGGTTATATTAGGATTGTTGCTATAATTATGAAAATAAGGCGGTGATATCCAAGAATAAACACAAGAACTCGAGAAATAGTTGGAAACTAAGTTAATTCCCATTGTGATAATTCATCCTAGTACTTTCAACCTAGTCTAACTAACCCCTAGATTAACTTTGTATTCCTCAACATTTAAACCTATGGACTGAAGTTCTCCTAAAGCCATTTCTACCTGTATGAAATCGTTTTGTTTGCAGCTGCCTACCCATATTTATTTAGTGCATATGATGAAATGAAACTATCAATAGCACCAGTATCAAATGACATTTTGATTTTTATGTCGTTAATAGTACATGAGGATTTCACTACAATGGACTGATGTTCTACACTTTCCTCAAACAACTCCTAGGGAACATTGTCCGATGTGAGATGCAATTGCTTTTTTAAATTTTCTCACCAAATCAAAGCACTTTCCTTTAGCTAAATATAGCATTTTTCTTTTGTAAATTAAAAACCAATCAGAAAGCATTATGATTTCATCACTTTTTTCTTTTTATATGATGCTTTTACTTATGAATTTGCTTTATAAATTAATAATGAATATATATATATATATATATATATATATATATATTAAATGTAAGGATACATTCTTAAATCTAAGAAATACAAATATTAATCGATATGAAAGGAACATTTTTAACCCAAGCATCTTCCATTACGATAAAAATCTTTAATAATAAGTTATCAAGAATAGAAATATCCGCTCGGCCAATTATCCAAAATCGAAAATACTTTTCAATGAAAAATCATATTAATTATAGATCTTTTAATAAATTACCAAAAACAACATAAACCACCATGGCATTTTAATTTTAATTTTTTTTTAATTAACCCCAAATCAAACAACGAACGAGTTGTTGACGCAATTACATTTGAAATGGATGAGTATTGACATTAAATTTTATAGTTGGATTTTCTGTTTACAATTTGTATAAATTTGACTATTTATATTGTCGATAAACACTTTAATTCTATAGTCGGTCGCAGTCAAAACCTTCAGCTATGAAACCGAAAATAATATCCAATGTTACCGTAATGCAATAGGGAGGAAGCAGTTGTGTATCTGTCTTCCTTCGAAAGGGTTAGACTGAAGCAATATAGCTGGTAATCTTTGTGGGTCTTTTGTGAGTGAGACAAGTGTGAAAAATGCGTGTGAAGAAGATGGTGAAGGCTGCCAATCCTCCGAGTCTCTGCAAGGTCACCGACCCCAACGTGCCTATCAGTCCTAATGTCGATTGTTCCAAGATTCACTGATCAAGTTTGCCGACTATGGAACTTGGGCTAGTTATCATAGTTCTATACTATTAGATATAGGTGGAGACTGTAGTTAATCTATGAACTAATGTGTTTTGGCGGCGATGGACCGTTTTCTATGTATCGACTACTTATGTGAGCGCCTGCATTCTGTGCTTTTGTAATAAACAAATAATGATGCCAGCCGGTTTTAGTATTGACTATTGATGCACTCTTACTTCACTTTATGACAGTGAAACTGCATGATACCTGACTATACTTTGTTTTCAATTTGCTCCTCTATCTATTGGGTTAAACTAAAAAAAAAAAATAGGGAGGAAGCAATACGAGTTTAAAAAAAAAATTACAGAGATGATTCCACAGAGTTTGACGGCCATGGGTGACTACTAAATTTCTGACGTGACGGAGAACATCATTACCTCTTTCTGCGGATGCATATATGCTGATGTATTGTCGTAGAAGGTCAGACAAGTGTGTGAAGAGATCCAAACTATTGGCTTCAGAGGCTGAACCAATGGATATTGATGGAAATGAAAATTTAAATACCATTGGCACCTCACTTCCAAAACATCCTTGTGAGGAATTTAGAGGAATTAAACAGAGAGTATGATAGTATATGTGAAGAGTATAGATTAAAAAGAGAAGATATTGCAAAATATGGCAGATCGGAAAAATGAAGTAAGATCTGTTCTTTTGTGGCACCTGTACATTCCCTTGATGAACCATATTACTAGATCTCAGCTGATTGGCTTCAACAGTGGGCTAATAATATTTCCCCCCCCTTTATTGACAATACCAATCTTCAATGTGAGCATGGCAAAGTGCCTCCTACGAGGTTATCTTTGATGAGAAAGATATCTGCTAATGCTTGGGTTAGAATGTTGTCTAAGTATGGTTGGGGTTCAAAGTTGTCGGAAAATGAATATTGTGCTGACTGTATTAAGGACGAGGCCAAAATGGCAGTTTCAGCGAATAGTTACCAAGATAAAAGGTTATCTATGAAAGATGCAATGGAAGTTATGCTTGCAGGACGTTATTTTGATGGGAATCAGTATTATGTTCTAAAACATGCATTTTTTTTTGCTTTATAGACCTCCTGAACTTGTCAGAAAGTGAGGTGAATTTGTGCAGAAGACTGCAAAGCCCTTAAATTTTCACACCACAGTCAGAAAATTACACAACATGTAGGGCCTATAAGGTCGAAAGGGTTTGAAACTAGCTCCGATACCATGTGTAATGCCCTGAATTTCATAATTAACAATGACTAACAAAATTGATATTTCACAATCCAGTGTAAAAAAATTTGAAGCAGAATATATCAATTCACTATTGAATACTTACATGGAACCGTGTTTGAAGGTGTTCCTGACCCGCCATAGCTCCCGTTCCCATTACCAAACCGCTATTTTCCTCCCAGCCTATCTGGGGTCAACCTCTCCGGTTCCCAGATCTAGAATACAAATCTCCTGGCCCCCATGCCCAAAACTCCAATAACAATCAAGATCACACTATGACTCTATTAGAACTCACTGCTTTGGTCTCCCACAGTTAGAAATCCTCTGACAGCATCCGGGTCAGTTTTCCCACCTCACTCACCCATGCCCATCAAGTCCCTCTAACGCCCTCCCCCCCCCTTCTCCTTTTATACACAAATCCACTTTCAAGATATTTATTAAAATATCCTCTTTTAATAAATATCTTAGTCAAATATTCTTTCAAGATATTTATTAAAATTTCTTCTTTTAAAATATCTTAGATTTATATTAAAATATTATTATTTCATAAATATCTTGGATTCCTAAAATATCTTGGATTTATTATTAAAGATCATCATTTAGTAAATATCTTGGATTTAAAATATCATCTTTTATTTGCAAAAGTCAATGCTTTTACTTTCCTTTGAACAATATATTAGTTATATTATGATAGTGGCAGGGATAACTTTTACCTCATAATACATTCATTATTTTCTAGCGAGTTAGGTATTTACTCAATACTTCAATAATTCACACATTACCCTACACTGAGACTTTTCATAATTGATTAGTGCATATGCTAGTGCAATACACATGATACATGCATATGTAGCTATCATATGCATGCTAATATTTCTATGTTCCCTATAACTCGAGTTGGGTCATTACAATGGTGATGTAGTCCTCTGTTGGGATGCAAGAAATGAAGACAAAGAGAAGCATGGTAAGTTCGAGAATTTATGGAAGGGGCCATACAAGATTTCAGCTTCAAGAGCAAAACATGCTTACCAGTTAGAAGAAATGAATGGACAAGATTGCGCAGGAGGACCAGTCAATGATAGGCTTCTCAAACACTACCTGTTTTGATCAGAATTCTGAAATTTTTAACTATCATTGTACATATCAGTTTACTTTTTCTGGCGAAGTGTGAAGGAGATGATCATTGAAGTTTAGAGCTCGAAGTGAAGGCCATAGAATTTCTGTGATTGGCTGTTGATTTTTAAGCACAATAAGTTTTTGTTTCGGATCCAAGTTAGTTCAGTTTGTCAGTCAGTTTTCTATTTTGATTTTAGTTTTTGGATTTTGACTCCATGCCCAATGGTTAGGCTACTTGGTCTAAGGTGTTCTTAACACCTCCAAGGAGCTGCCATCCCCTGTTCGAGCCAATGTTAGCGTCAGCCAGTTCTTCCTGTCACCAGTGATTAAATGAGCTCTTTGAAAATGTTTATTAGGGTGTGAGTCAAATTTTCATGGTTTAAGTGGGTCTTCAAATAAAAATTTGGTCACTGGCTACTGGTGTCTAGGAATATTTCTACTCTGTCCAAAAAAATTCACCTGCTAGTTATTACCATCTCTCATTTAGATGAATCATCATCACAAGGTCTTCATATTCATTTCAGTCATACCATCATGGTCTTCATCTAGATCTATGTCTCCATTAGGTCATTAGGATTTCAGTCATCGAAATCAGTTATTTCATGCATAAATCTGGCAAATGAAGGAGTAGAAGCAGGGAGATTGCTCAATAAAGTTTGTTTCAAGTGTAATTTTTATTAAACATTATGTAATAAGTTCCTAATGTTCCTAAGTTGCATAGCAAGTTCCTAAGATACATAGTTTTCAAAGCAAAAATGAAAAAACATGTGGTGGGCCATCCCACTACTATGAAGAAAATTGACTATTACAAGCGACAAAAGACCATTTCAAACTCATTTTCTCATTCATCTCTTTGATAAAGAGCTCTCACCTATCAGCGAGTGCTTCCTCAGCGATTTCAAGCTCAAATTACATTCCAAAAGAGATGCCAAGCAACCTCGCTACGTTTTCTAGCCTGCACGCTACGTTTTCCTCTCAACACTGTGTTTTCTCTCCAACTAGCATAAAATCAGTTTCTGAAGGTTTCTGAAGGCTATCAGGGTGTCCAACATCATTCTACAAGTAAGTTACAACTCAGTAACCCCTCCTTGCAACTCAATTTTCTTATTTTAGAGTGTAAACCCTCCATTGGTCCCTACACTACGTTTTGGTGGCTGGCCCATCTTTTCAAACGTTGCAAGATAAATGCAACTTCCCATAGACTTTTTACCCTCCCTCATAATCAAAAACATCTCCCTTAGCCTTCTCATACCCTCACTCTCATCCCTTAAACCCTAAACCCTAAACCCTAGCTTAATGCTGCATTTTTTGGTAGTTTTCCTAACTAGGACTATGTAAAAATTCCCTAGCCTAATTCCCATACCTATTTCACCCCATTCCACTTCCTATAGTTCCCTAAAACCCTGGTCCACCTCCCTAAATTTTCCTACTCCTGTTTCCCTTCCCTAAACCCTTCATCCTATCCCTTCACTCCCTTCCCCTGTTTTGTCCCACTAGGGTTTTCCCCTTGCAAACTATCAAATGGAGGAGAAGAAGCCCTATAACAAAGGAGGTCATATGTCTAGGTATGAACCACTCAACACTGATGAAATAATGTCTTGCCCACTAGGCACACAATGCTTTCAAAATGTTGGGTGCATGAAGTTTTGTGAGCAAATTGAAAGAGTCCAATTCCATGCCAAGCTTCCTGGTTTGTTTGCCACTCACTTCAAGGAGATAAAGTCACAATTGCAAGGGTCACCTTCACTATCACCACTGAGGCCATAGCTAGAGCAACAAGGATACCAAACAATGGTGAGAGGTGGTTTAAAAACCTAGATTTGGATATGCAAAATTATAGACCTTACATCAAAGCTCATTACAAAGATAGCATCAAGAAAGTTTTTCATGTTGATCAGCTTCTTAACACGTTTGCTCCATTGACAAGAGTCATCATGAGGTACTTTACATGTGAGGGTAGATATACTATGTTGTACAAGTATCATATCGGATTTCTCATGCACTTCACAGGGATGAAACCTCTTAACCTATCCTATTATCTACACAAGAGCTTGATCAAGATGGCAAGGAGGGTGTAGCATAGACAAAGTAATCATGAACCCAGTATCTTTCACCATGCACTCATCAAGATCATTGTATTGCACTAGCTTGAGGAGAATAACATCATTTGGGAGACATTCATTCAGTCGCATGACTTTTTTCCTTCTACTAGTCAAACAACTAGCCAAGACATATCATCAGCTACACCATTAGCACCATCCAAACATATGGAGATTGATTCATCTAGCAGAGTTTTAGTGATGAAGCCCTTGAGGGCTAAGGTGAACAAAACCTATCAGAGAGGCAGGAGGCGTGTGTTTGCTCCACAAATTCTGGAAGGGGCCAAGCCATATTAGCAGCACAAAGATCACCAGCACAGCATGAGCCACTTATGCATGATAAAGGACCATCTCATCTTGACATTGACAGGACTGATTTGGATAGGGGAGAAGATCAGAAATCCACAGAGCTGGTAATCATGAAGAAGGATAATGAAATTAGAGAGCTCAAGGACAGCTTTGCCAAGGCCCACTTCATGATTTCATTCCTTGAGTAGGAAAACATGCAGTTGAAGCTAAACCAACTTATTTGGAATAGACATAAGGTGGATGCTAGTAAAGAGGCAGTAAAAGGCAAAGAAATAGTTCAGGTTGATGATTTAGATGTTCATGAAGAACAGGTCAGAAGGAAGAGGTTAAGAACTAGAGGCCTAAAGAGATCACTTCAGCAGCAAAAAGAGACATTTCCACCTAAGGCACAAATGACAGTGGATGAGCTCATACTAGCAGATATTGAGCAAGACAAAGAATATTGGCTAGATAGAGTCAATGGACACTTGGAAAAGCTCCTGAAGAGGGCTAAAAGAGACAACAAATTGCAGAGACACATGGCTGCTCATTACTACACAAGGAATCAAGTCAACAAGGTCAAGGTCAAACAGTTGAAAGCAAAACTAGAGGAAACCCTAATCAAGCAAAAGGAGAAGGGGAAGTTGGATCTTCATGCTGATGCTTCCCTCATTGCTTGACATACCATATCAGGTCTTCATGGAGCATGCGCAGACCAATTTTGAGCAAATTTCAAGAAACTTTGGTGAAAAGTCAATTTTTGTGCATTTTGACAATTTTGAAAAACAGTCATACAATTAAAAAGGTAGCGTGGCCCACACTATGTTTTTCTTGGAGAGCTCCAAATGGAATAAGGTTTGCACCATTGGATTCATTTTGACCTCTACATCAATCCTAGTCAGCCTAAGCTGCTTTTCAGCCTCTTCTGGCAGGTGAAAAAGTCAAAAAACCACTCTAAAATGACCCTTCTGCCTCCTTTTTGTAGAGCACGCTACATTTTCAAAGCGATTGTGGGAGAATGAACTTTTGAGGGGCTTAAATTAGTCAATTTAAGTGCTTGAAGACTCCATTTTGTAGCCAACTGGAAGAGCTATCTCCAGCATTTTTCAGATCAACATTTGGACTCCGGGAAGGCGTCAAAATCTCCATTTTCCCTCACACGCTATGTTTTCCCCTGACACGCTACGTTTTCTCCTGAATGTCATTTTTTTCTATTGTCTTGGTCCAATTTTTCTTTTTCTCTCGTAATTTGTCAATCTTGATGATGTAATGATGTTTGAGATGTAATTAAGTTAGTTAAAGGTAAATATGAGGTAGATACATGCATGTACAAGTCATAAATGGTCAAAAAATCATTTTTTCTAACTTAGGGAGAGTCTTGTTCACCTCCCTAGTCTTTAGGGTTTAGGTGAGAGGATCATGTGATTAGTTCCTTGACTCATGGATTCGACCCCTGAGAGTGGGGAATTGATATTCTATATGTATGCTTTTCTTGGTCATTTGACTGGTTGGACATCAGAGGTTTGAGACCATTGTAGCTTGTACTTCAACTTTAATTCAAAATTTTAGAGGAACAGTTGTAGCTATTATCTAGGAATTCATGTGCAGTGAGTTTTTGATGTTGTTTCTTCTCTGTTATAGTCTTTTATGAATGATATATATATATATGTTCTCTTTCCGTTCCTTTCTTTTCCTCAGTGAACTTCCTAAAAGTTTGATAAGCATAATTCTTTCGAGGCTCTGTTTTGTTTGGGAAAACCATTTCATGTTTATTTCCTTCAGTTTTAATGAATTCATGATGCATGCTCATTAAGATCCTCTCCACTCTTTCAAACCCTACACTACACCGAAAAAAACCTAACCCATCACTAAAGAATTGCTACCTTTCTCCTTTATATATTTGCAGTTGTAACCCATTGATACATTTGACCTAGCTACCTGGTTTTCTTCCCTAATCCAGCAGTAAAACCATCAAACTTTCAAAACCCTAGAGCTGACCTAACTAGCCTAAATTCTACTCCTCATCCAGTCAAATCCTTTTGTTGTGATCTCATAGAGAGAGTCCTCTCTGGTTTGGTAGGGCTAGCTACCAAACTGAAAGCTTGGTTTGAGGTTACCTCCATCAACATCCATTCATGAGCAATGGAACGTTGTGGACGCTAACACAGCGTAGCAGTAGCAGCACAGTGCACAGGAGTGCAGCGCAGTGCAGATCAGTGCTACGCAATGCAGAGCAGTAGTAGTGCAGTGCATCAGATGGAAAGCGCAGTAGTAATCAGCAGTCAGGGTCTTCAGCACCAAGGTGCATCCACTACACACTTGTTCAGTTTTGGGTGAGTTTCAGATATTTATCTCAACAGCTGAGTTGAGTGTAGATGCAATGTTAGTAGTGGCAGTGTTAGCAACATAGCAGATGCAACACTTGAGAGGGATTTGTAGTACAGGTGCAGCAGTGGCAGTGGCGGTGTCATGGGCAGCAGTACAGTGGCAACAACAATGCAGTGTTGGTGGACAGCATCAGCAGTACAGAGGATGCTTCAGGGTCAGAGCAGTATACAATAGGTATTATTGCTAGAGCACTTTCCTTGTTAAGAGGGAGTGTTGATTTTTGTAGCATCAGAAAGTGCTCTAAGTCTCAAATTTGGTGTAGAGGCTTAGACACTAGGATTCCAAATAACACAAAAAGCGTTTGTCAAAATTCCATTCGGATTTTGTTTTATTTGGAAAATTAATTATTTTAATAGAGACCCTAAGTCTAAACTTAGGGAAATTAAATCATTAAAGGATAGATAAATGTCTTTTCGGATTAATCACATTATTAGGATATTAAATAATACAATATGAATCTTCTAGAAGACATGGATCAAGTCATGTTATAATCTTAATCGTTGATTGGACATCTAATCTGGGTCGTTGATATGTCAACGAGAAGACTATAAAGGAAGGCTTGAGGGTAATTTGGAAAACACACCAAGACACTGAATTGATCTAAGATCGAAATTTCTTGGGCGGGTTTGCTGAGAAATTCGAGCTAGAGATAAGAGCAATGAGGGGCAAAGATAGCATCCGGAAAGGAAGAAATTTTCTCAGTCGGTGGAGCATCAGTCAAAGAGAGGCAGAAGATGTTGAGTTTTCTTAAGTGTTGGGGTAGCATCGGATGTGCTCTAGCTCCCAAAATTTGTGGAGGGACTAGAGTACATGAGATCTCCAAGACCCAGAAAGGGATTTGGGAAATTCCATCCAGTTTGGGAGATAATTAATTAATTACTATTTTTATTTAAGGGCCCTAAGTCTAACTTAGGAAAATTAAAATATTAAAGGTAATTAATTAAAACATGTGATGGAAATGACTCAAGTCACACGGATCAAGCTTTCTTTTAATCTTAGCCATCGATTCAAGATTAGATCATGGTCATTGGTTTCCCGACTAGAAAAGTATTAAGGAAAGGCCTGGGGTCAGTTGGAGAACACACACACGGAGGCAAAGCACTAAGACTAAGCTGAAATTTTGGGGCGAGTTTCCTAAGAATTTTTAGAAGTGTTTCCGTTACAGCGAGGGATAGTATTGGCTAAGGGGATGGTCTGATCCCAGAGCCAAGAATCAGTAAGAGGAAGAGAGGCAGCAACCAGGAGCAGCGCAGAGAAGCAAGGGCAGCAACAGCAGCTGCGCAACGCAGAGGGCTTCAGCTACTACGCAGTGTAGAAATTTCTAAATCTTAAATCTTATGCAGAGATTATTATTGTTAATCCGGTTAAGCTCCTCCTACTTAGATAAGTTATCAACTGAATAAATTCAAGTTAACATCGAAGCAAAATACATAACAGATCTCTACCAATTCAGATCTAGAATAAGCACACGCACACATTGACAAAGTGATAGAATTATTTCTGGACAAATAGTCCCCAGAAAAACCCAAGGTGGGAAAACCAGTCTTTGACTGCTGGAGGGTTCTATTATTAAGAATATTTCTAAATACACAACTCTGGGTTCTAGATCTGGAAAACTTGACAGAGAAAACTCTAGATCTACAGCTCTTGGCTGATCTAGGGCCAAAAATGCTGACTGATCCACACCCTCAAACGGGATTTACAGAACTCAGCCAGATCTAGGCCTAGAAACCCCAGCGTTGCCCCTGAAATGCACTGCGTCAGCCTCTGAAGCCCCTGAATGCACGTGCTTCAGCCTTGGATGGCCTCCAAACCCTCAGCACTGCTCCGGAAGGGACTGCGTTACCCCAGACTGGGTGACGCAGTCACTACGCTGCCCCTAAGGGTCTCTACGTAACCCCTGAAGGGTTTCCTGAAAATTACGCTGTCCTTGCTACTGCCTTCCTCTGCGCTGTCCTTGAGCTGATCTCTTCTCTGCCTCTTGTGTATTCTAGACCCTGGGCTCAGATCATCCCCTTGGTCTAAATTCCCCTCTCTGTAGTTGAAACACTTCTGAGATTTGTTAGCAACCCCACCCTAGAATCTCAGCTTAGCTTTAGTGCTCTACCTCTGTGTGTCTTTACAAATGAACCCAAGCCTTTCCTTTATACTTTTCTCGTTGACAAATCAATGGCTAAGATTAAATCTTTAATCAATGGCTAAGATTAAAAGAAAGCCTGATCCGTGTGACTTAAGACAATTTCATCACATGTTTAATTAAATTCACTTTAATTATTTTATTTTCCTAAGATTTAACTAAGGAAATCCATTAAAATAATTAATTAATTTAATATCTCCTAAACGAGATGAAATTTCCCAAATCCATTTATGGGTCTTGTAGATCAGGTGAACTCTAGTCCCTCCACAAAATTTGGAAGCTAGAGCACAACTGATGCTACTTCAAATACACAAAATTTCAACACTCCCTCTTAGCATCAAGGGTGTGCTCTAGAAATACATCACACTTATGCATTACATGATTTTGGGCACTGGTTCTGTGCTACTGAAGCTTGGCCTCCTGCCACTCAACTCTGCACTGTTGCTGCCATTCTTTACTGATGCCCACGACTCTGCCACTACCATTGCAACCACTGTATTGCAGCTCCCTCTCAATATGTTGCATCTGTGTTGCTCATAGCACTTCCACTGTTGATCTGCTGCACTGCAACTTTAGTTGTTGAGAGAAACAACTGAATCTCCTGCCCAATATTTGACAGACAAGTCAGATGGGCTGCATCCTCATCACTGAAGCTCCATAAGCTACAGATCTGTGTTGGCATCTAAAGAACGATGCACAGCTACAGCTCTGCCTACGTAATCAGACTCTCTCTGCACTACTAAAGTCACATCAGCTCCTTGTGCTAAAATCTATCATGTTGCTGCAGCTCTGCACTGCATAAGCAGCACTGCTCTGCGCTGTTGAAGTCACATCAACCTCTGCGCTACTACTGCTTCTACGCTAATGCTGCTTTGCTCTGCGCTGCTCCTCCCAGTCTTCAGATCTGCCTCTGCCTCTGCTTCATCTGTGATCTATGCACCCACTGCTCCACTTCTCCTGCTACTATCTTAAGGCTGTCGTAGCTCGCTTGTGATCCAAGAAATGAGTTGCTCAAGGATCCCGCCTCTTCCTCCATGTAGCTCCTCTACATGTCCATGTCACCCCACCTTCGTGGTTCATGAGCACTCATGGCTGCATCATCTTCTAACCCATCATCTGCCACAGCTGCCTTGAAAGAAAATGCTTCCTTGACCTTTTTCTTCTCTGTACAATGGATGGAAAAATGCCCCATTTCGCCACACTGGAAGCACTTGATCTTTGAAAGATCCTTCTTCTTCTTCGGTTGCTTCTTCGATGCCAAGGCCGCATCTTCCTCATCTTCCTTCTTTACTTTGCTTAACGCAGGGTTGTGCTGCTTCTTGGTGAATCTGCGTAGTTCTTCTTGCCACAAGATTGACCACAAGTTGTCCCAATCTAGGAGGTCCGCTCTGCCCAAGATACTTTGGACAAAGGTTTCCCACTCATCCGTGACTACATTGAGGGCAGTCCTAACTATCACTGCATCATCTACGGTTGCACCAGTTGCAGTCAGTTGATCCCTGATTGCCTGCAGTCTGAAGAGGAAGTGTTCCATGTCTTCTCCCTTAGTCATCCTGAATGACCTCATTTGGGTCTCCAACAACATTTTCCTCTGGATTGATTTTCCCTCATACAGGGAAGTCAAGGCCTTCCACATTTCGCTAGTTGTCTTCTTCTCAACTATGTGTGGTACAATATGGTCCTTGATACTGTCCATTATTAGCCGCTTGGCATGCCCAGCAGCTTCCCTATGCTTTCGTAGGAGATCCGCATTTGTCAGTGTGGCCAAAGTCTACTTTGCATGGTCTCTTAGATTGTACGCCTCAAGGACAATCAGGATCCTTGCCTTCCAAACCGAAAAGTTTGAGAGGCCCTCTAGCCTATCCTAATCACGCAGTCCATGAGGAGCCATGTACTCAGAATGTGTCGGAACTTCCTTTTCTCTTTGCTAGAGAAATGGATCTAAGGCCCTTGGTGAAACAGGTGCCTTCTACTCCCTCTGACACTTGATTTCCCTCCTTGGAAATCTACCAAATCAACTATGATTCAGCTTCTTCTTTGATCCTCTGATCAAACTCTAAGTTCCCTTTGGCAAGAAACTTCCTACGAAGTTGATCTCCTCCCAATATTTGTCACTTGTGATAAGGCTAAAAATCTGAAAAACTTAAAAATTTTAACCCCACCAGCTTCTTCTGAATTTCTGCAACTTTACTGCAGTCTTTTCTGGATCTGACAGATTCAGATCTGAATCACACTAGCTGGCTTTAGACCCAACCAGCGTTGTTTCTGAGCTTCCTCTGCGCAGTAATTGCGTGGGCTTGCTAGGACACAACGCTGGACAGCATCACCCTTCCCTCTGCATGAATCTGCTCCTGAAAATTGCGATGTCCCTTCAGATTTGCTTCTCTGCTACTTTTCCAGTAGCTTTCTGCAGCTAGATCCTTCAGATTCTCTTGCTGGTGACCCTTCTAGATCTGCAATTTCTCTGATACCATGAAGAAATTTTTGAATCTTAAATCTTATGCAGAAATTATTATTGTTAATCCGATTAAGCTCCTCCTACTTAGATAAGTTATCAACTGAATAAATTCAAGTTAACATCGAAGCAAAACACATAACAAATCTCTACCAATTCAAATCTAGAATAAGCACATGCACACATTGACAAAGTGACACAGTTATGTACAGACAAATAGTCCTCGAAAAAACCCCAAGGTGGGAAAACCGATCTCTGGCTACCAGAGGGTTCTATTATTAAGAATATTTCTGAATACACAACTCTGGGTTCTAGATCTGGAAAACCCGAAAGAGAAAACTCTAGATCTACAACTCCTGGCTGATCTAGGGCCAAAAATACTGACTGATCCACACCCTCAAACGGGATTTACAAAACTCAGCCAAATCTAGGCCTAGAAACCCCAGCGCTACCCATGAAATGCACTGCGTCAGCCTCTGAAGCCCATGAAAGCCTCTGTGTCAGCCTTGGATGCCCTCCAAACCCTCAGCGCTGCTCCGGAAGGGACTGCGTTACCCCAGACTGGGTGACACAGTCACTACGCTGCCCCTAAGGGTCTCTGCGTAACCCCTGAAGGGTTTCCTGAAAATTACGTTGTCCTTGGTGCTATTGCTGCTGCTGCCTTCCTCTGCGTTGTCCTTGAGCTGATCTCTTCTTTGCCTCTTGTGTATTCTAGACCCTGGGATTAGATCATCCCCTTGGTCTAAATTCCCCTCTCTGCAATTGAAACACTTCTGAGATTTCTTAGCAACCCTGCCCTAGAATCTCAGCTTAGCTTTAGTGCCCTACCTTTGTGCGTCTTTACAAATAACCCCAAGCCTTTTCTTTATACTTTTCTCGTTGACAAATCAACGACCAAAATTAAAACTTTAATCAATGGCTAAGATTAAAAGAAAGTTTTATCCGTGTGATTTAAGACAATTTCATCACATGTTTAATTAAATTCACTTTAATTATTTTATTTTCCTAAGTTTTAACTTAGGAAATCCATTAAAATAATTAATTAATTTAATATCTCCTAAACCAGATGAAATTTCCCAAATCCATTTATGGGTCTTGTAGATCAGATGAACTCTAGTCCCTCCACGAAGTTTGGAAGCTAGAGCACAACTGATGCTACCCCAAATACACAAAATCTCAACATGCAGGCCCAAAAAGGGCAACGTTGAGCCAGCAGGAGGCCCCCAGGGTTACGCAAAGGCCATCCAGGGCAACGTAGGGACTGCATCACCCAGTCTGGGGTTACACAGCCCTCTCCAGGCCAGCGCAAAGGCAAACAAAGGCTAGCAGGGCTGACGCCGAGGCTTCAAGGGCAGCGTTGGGGTTTTTAGATGCAAAAATTGGCTGAGTCTTGTAAATCTCGTTTGAGGGTGTGGATCAGTCAAAGTTTCAGTCTCCGGAACAGCAGGTTAGCTGCAAATCTATTTTTCTCTGTCAGGTTAACCAGTAAGGTGCCCAGTTTTGCTGTATTCATAAACTACCCAATAATATAAACCCTCCAGCAGCGAGAAGACCAGTTTCCCGCATTGGGTTTTTCCGGGGATAGTTGTCCAGAAAATCTTGTGTGTCCTTTCTCTATGTGCATGTATCTTTTCTTAGATCTGAATTGTGAAAGTCTGTTATGTGTTTACTTCGATATTAATTTGATTTTAGCATTAATAACTAGATTAAGTAGGAGAAGTATAACTAGATCTAACAGTAGGATTTCTTCATAAAGTAATATTTAAAAATTATCACAGAAGATATCTAACCAAATCCATCGCTGAAGGAAGAGGGTTGACGCAATGACTGCACAGAAGCAGTGCAAAGGCAGAGGAAGGGTTTTCGGAATTTTGCTGGTGGAGCAGTTTCGGAGGTTGGGATCTGGAAAGTGGCACCGAGAGGTTGTTCCTCAGGTTCCACAGAGGCAAACCGACTTGGTTGAGGGCCAACGCTGAGCCTAGAAGCGGGTGACACAGTGGCTGGAAGTTCCAGCACTGGATCTACGCAGAGCTTCTCCGAGGCAGTGTTTTCTTCATCCGGATCAACCGAGAACTCAATCATTATGTGAGGTAAATCCTCACAAATTCTTTTGCCAATATTACTCTTTGTAATTGAATAACCCTAGGGGTATTCAGAGATGTATTCAGACATTGCTATTGCATAATAATAAAACCCTCAGATCTGTTGCACCGGTTTTCCCGCATTGGGTTTTTCCGGGGACTTAGTCCAAAATAAAGGTGTCATATGTGTGAATGATTTCCTTGTTCAGTTTCCTTGTTTCATAATCATAATTATTGTAGTGTAGGTTGCCTCAGTGATTGCTTCAGTGTTTCATGAATGTATTCAGAAATAATTGTGTAAAGTAAATTACATAATAGATGAAGTAATTCGGATGGTTGCAGTAGGATTCCTTAGATTAATTGAGATCTAGGAATTTCACACTCCTCTGCACCAACAGACACTTGTCCATTCTGCTACTTCTAATATGGGCTCCCTTAGCAAGGTACTGATCCAGGAGGTGGACTCCTCAAGGATCCTGCCCAACTACAGTTCTAGATCACCCCAATTCTCCCCTGGAGATATGTCGTGAATCATCGCAAACTCTTGCTCTGCAATCCTTGTGGTTGCAGCCTATGAATCATGTTTCTCGTCCTTTTCCTTCTTCTTGAGAGGACATTATGTAGCGTAGTGACCCATCTCATCGCACCAGAAACACTTGATCTTTGAGACGTCCTTTTTCCGCCTTCGTTGCTCCTACTACCCCTTAGATGCAAGGTTTGCATTCTCATCCTCCTCCTTGGGCTTCATCCCACTGTCATTGCTGCCATCAAGCTTGCACTTGACTAAGTCTCTCCTCATCCCTTCTTGTTGAAGGGTTGCTCACATTCCTTCCCAATCCGACAACTTCTCTATGCCCAGGATACTCTGGACAAAGACTTGCCACTCTTCGGAAACGAAATTCAGATCCAATTTGACCATATCTGTGGCCTGAGGTGCTGACCCTACAACTGCTAGCTAATCTTGAACATCCTGAAGCTTCGATAGGAACGGATATATGTCTTCTCCCTTCTTCATCCTCGTAGATCACATATTTTCCTCCAAGAACATCTTTCGCTGCTCAAAATACCCCTGGTACAGCGTAGCCAATGCATTCCACATCTCCTTGGAAGTCCCTTTGCCAGAGATATGTGAGACAATGTGATCCCTCACTTCGTCGAGGATCAACCTTTTAGCTTTAGCCATATCTTTCTTGTAAGCCTTCAGTGGATCTGCGTCTGTGGGGACAGCTACCACACTGTCGATGAAGGTCTTGAAATCATGCTCATCCAGAAGGAAGGAGATCCTTGCCTTCCAGATTACATAGTTGGAGGCCCCCTCCAATCAATCATGATCACACAACCCGGTGGCTGCCATCTCACCCAACCAAATTTCGAACTATTGCCTCTAACCCTGTGCACGGTAAATCAGAATTTCTTGGGCAAGAAATTCTCTGCGGTCAGAATTCCCTGAGTAGGCTTCTTCTTCCTTCTTCTGACGCTTTATGCACCAACAATTGTTGCTACAAGAAAACTGCGTCCCACTAGAAACTAGTCTATGCTGAAGTTGTTGCTGTGTTGCTCCCTCTGTCGTTGACAAATTGCAAACTGGAAATCGTACCTCTCTGTCAACTCACTCAAAGAGGGATTCCCTTGCAAATATTTCCCTCCTGGCTTGCACTGCACAATCCCTTGGGGATTCGATCTACTGCCTACGCAGCTCTTCGATCTCCCTCCTTCTCTTCAACGTTGAACACTTCTAGACTGCTCTCTTGCTTCACCTATGCTGTTGTACAAGCTCTAATACCATGTGAAATTCCTAAACCCGAAATCCTATTACAGCAAATTGATATTACTTCTCCTACTTGATTAATCATGCAAGTTATTTAATGTCTTCTACAAGTAAATACTGAAGCAAATTCATTGCAACCTTCACTACATAAATAAAATGCAGAAATATAAACGCGGAAACAAGATTTGAGCAAGAAGAAAACTAAACACACATGACACAATTAGTTTTGGACTAAGTCCCCAGAAAAACACAATGTGGGAAAACTGGTGTAGCAAATGAGGGTTTGATATTATAAGCAGAAGTTTCTAAATACAATTGGATGCCTAATCCGGCTATCCACAGAGAATTTGACTGACAGAGAACTAGTGAGGATTACCTCACACTAACATTGGAAATCCGGAACTGACCCAATACTGAACTAGACAGCCCCACGTTGCCTCTGCGCAGATCTGCATCACTCTAACTGGGAACTGCGTCACCTCCTCCTACTGGATCTTCTGTTGGCTAGATGTTGATCTTCTGCCCCTCCGGTCTCACACCTCGGCACTCTAGCACTAGATTTGACTGACCCTCAGCAAGATCTCCGATCTCCTCAAGGCTACAGCGCTGCCTCTGCATGGCACTGTGCTGCCCAGCGTAGATGCTACACTGCCTCTTTTGTGTACTGCCTTCTGCCTTCTCTGCAAAGTATTCCTAGCTCTGGAAAAGATCTTCCAACCAGAACTATCACTGCCCCTCACTGCAATTGAATCAAATCGATCAAATCCTCTGGCTTCTCTGCGCTGCTCACTTGAGAAATTCGATCTCTAGACTCACTCGGTGGGTTTTCCAAATGCCCATCGAAGTCCTTATAATCTTCTCATTGGATAACCAACAGCCCAGACTAAAACTAATCAACGACTTCGATCCTATTGATTCGATCTTCGTCTTTTTCTAGAAATTTCACACCCGGTTTTATTAATATACTTTAATTATTATAATTCCCTAAGTTTAGACTTAGGCTCTCATTAAAAATAACTAATTATTTTAATAAAACCCCATCCAGGTGAAATTTCCCAAAACAATTTCTGGGTATTTTGGAATACATGTGTCTAAGCCTCCTTGCAAAATTTGAGACTTAGAGCATATATGATGCTACCAGAAATCAACATTCCACATGCCTAACCATCTAGAGATAAAGGTAATATTGGACTTGGACACAAAAAACACACCTATGCATTGGAATTGCACTTTGTAAGCTTTGATAAGTGAAATTGGTATGGCAAAGGTGAGAACGATGTGCACATGCTTCTGGGGGGTTAAGAAATATACTAAGCACAATACTTACAATCCATAAGCTCCAATAGGAATATTTCTACATGGTGGATATAAGAATTCAAAAATTTCAATGAATAATTAGTCATAATCATAAGTGACAAATGAACCTACACGAAATTTTTCAATTGAAGCATTTGGATGATAGAACCTTGATATTCTAATTGTCTTTTTTGTAATGTTGCATAAATGAAACGGACTACATTCTTGTAGTGACTTTATTTAATGGCTAAACTCATGAGATGGTTCACAATGGTTCAATGACTTCTCTATGCATGTCTAACATTTTTTGTTAAAGCAGTATTTATTTTAACTCTAGTTTATCTAAACCTTTAAAAATTGGAATATCTAGTTACTACAGTTTTGCTAGAGCTTGTTTTTTCCTCGAGTATTGGACGGCTTTTTTTTTACATGCAACTATTTGTCCCATCCTCCAACCAATAGGCAGGAGTGAGATTGTTAATACCTTGCCAACCATGATCAACAATTGACTCGTGAAGAGCGCCAATCAACAAGTGGTTCACGAAGAGAAAACATGTCACAAGTGAGATTTAAACCTAGGTGGGGAGGACAACAACTTCTCTCTACCACCCAAGCTAGACCCAATTGACAAATATTGAAAAACCCTAGAAACAATTTATGTCAAATATAATGTCACGATGGTTCATGATAGTTTACTAAATTTTCTACGCACGTCAATCTTTTTTTTAAAGTAATTTTTTTCTAACTCTAACTTTTAGAAGTAGAAACATCCAACTACTACAGTTCTGCTAGAGTCTACTGACACCTTAGGCATTGGAAAAACCTTGAAACAAGTAATATCAAATTTAATATCATGATGGCTCACAATGGTTCATTGGTTGGTGTTTAATAAAACTCCTCTAATATTGTGTTTTGCATTAGAAAATTGGTATCAACGTATGCTTCTCTATGATAAGTTTCATGCATGATAAAGATATATATCTTGGAAACATAAAATACCCATCTTAGTAGAAGTCAATCTTCTATTGCGACCTCTCCTTTATTTTCTGAAGTGTAAGACAGTAACGAAATGTATTGATCCAGACCTACATTTTGTGGTTTGTCATTTTGAAGAACCCTTATTTGACCCCATAAAACCAAGGAATCTAATGGGAATTGATATCACCTTTGAAGCCACGAAAATTTTTATATCGATGTCATAATTTGGTCAGTAGATTGATCTATACTTCAGATATGTTATCCCTAAGATTGCTTGTATACTATAATTGCAAATCTAAAGACACCAGTTTCGTCCCTCTTATGCATATCTGTTAAACAAAAAGTGACTACATGATATCTAGTGACAGATTTATGCATTGTAACTGTATACTGCATGTTGGATATGACTTTGTATCAGCCCATCATTTACTAACTGTAATACATATTCTAGATCTGGTTGTTTGAGACCATTTTACACTAAAACAAAAAAATTACCTCATAATGAGTATAACCAGAAATAAGAAAGAGAAATGCTATGACAGCCTGTAGTGGATATATATATATTCAAATCTCTGTGACCTACTATGTACTCTCTTCTTATGATGATCCTAAAGTCTGAAGAGAGCTGTGACTAAATCCTCAACAGTCTGTCTACTAGGTCTGGAAATTTACGCAACTGGATGTTAGAAATATCTTGTTCATTGGACCAGAACTGTGAGCTGGAAGTGAACCTTAAATCAACCCACTTCGATCTCTAATCAAACACTTACATGAAGTGTTTCATGTGTTAACAAAAAGTGTTTTCCAAGCAGCAAATTGAACATCGATTATTACGTGTTCCTTTCAAGAAAATTTCCAGCCTCACTAAACTATCCCTTTCGTACTCCAATAAACAAAACAAGAGTGATAACACCTACATCATATGGAATCTATACATCCTACAATTATAAGAAATGCAGAAAATATAGGGAATCCACCCTAGTAGTGGTTCTAGATCATCCTGAAGAGGGGAAGAGAGTCCTGAGGTGATAGTGTGAATTTTTTCGAGTTCCTCTTGTCTAATGAGCTAGTGAAGGCTTTTGCACAAAGAATGCTGTATAAAGTGGTAACAGTACTAGACAAGGTAAACAAATTTTCCTTTTTTAAAATCATATCAATAATCAGAGAGAAGCTGATCAAAAAAACTAGTAACCCAATGATCCATATTCTCATTTACTTAAAAGACAGTACATATAGTAGTTTGGTAAACTCCCTTATAATATATGCCAGTTTGATAATAAATGCCTTTGTGCCTTCTGCATTATCAAAATGCTTTCTTAACCTATAGGAACCCTTGCAACGTTTTGAGATATTAAAAATATGCAATTGCCAATGTACCAAATGTACTACATTACCAAGAACATAAAATGCCTATTGCTAACCCCAATACTCTATTTTCAATTCAAAATTAACTCAAGTGAAAAATAAATTTTACAAGAATAATAAACAGAAAATTCACGTTATGGAAAACTCTTGGAAAATTTAGATTGCCAAAACATAAAATTATTCACCTACTGCCCATATCCATAAAATCATTCTTTCCGTATCCATTGTGTTTTCCTAGCCCAATCCACTGGCTATTCATGGTAATTATTTTTGAAGTCAAACTAGTTCTCGATTACTTCTAGGTCTATAGTATATAATTTGTTTTTTGCAAAACCAAACATTACTGCACATTTGGGGAAAATACTCTTTTGAGATCAAACTACTTGCTTGTGAATAAGCTTCCTAATGGGCTTTAGAAACAATTAGCAATTCCCCCATAATTTTACATTAGCACTCTTGTAGGTGTTGAAAATAGCGTAATCATAATTTTTGGCCATGTGCAACATGTATGAATTATTATTATATTTGTAGGTTTGGCTAATGCTTAATTTCTAGATAAGCTCAAAACCATATTGCAGAAAGTGCCCTACCCCTTTAGTTGTGTGTAAAACCCCAACTCATTTGTATTTTATTCATTCATTCTCAATAAAAGTGATTTTCTCAAGGGCATTGTTATCGCTCAATCTAGCAGGGGTCCTAAGAGGTGTTCTAAAGGGAAAACTACTAGACCAAGTGACAACAATGGGACAAGGACCCACTCAGCTGATGTCCCCTGCTTTTACGGACTTTCACGGATGGGAGGAGTCCCGATATAACGAAATCACAAGGAGAGATAAGTCAATGATAGGATATATCGCGATTTCTAAGGCCCATTTAGAAGAGAGACTCAAATAATAAGGTTTACTTTCTTTAAAAGAAAGGTGAGGGGCTCTCTAAGAAAGACCTATGAGGACACCTAGACCTAGGGTAATAAAGATACGCTTTGCTATGATAACCTTTCCTAGACCTAAGCGATCCTATAAGAGACCAAGTTAACCTAAAGGGATTTCAAGATTTGATACTAGACAAAAGTACTAGCCCTGCTAAGATAACTTGTAAAACACTCCAAGCTAGACCTAGGGTTTATGATTTTTATCTTTTTTTCAATGGTCATACAAGGCCAAACAAGGATGGTTATAAGGGCCTCAGTAATGATGAACTTCCTTTGAGTTTTTCTAAAAATAAGAACCTTGAAATCTACCTTAACCTAGGAGGAACCTAGACAAGTATGGCCTTACAACTACGTCTCGATATATCTCTCAATCAAACTGTAGGAACAACCTCAAACTTCCTCAACTTCCTGCTAACTCGCTCCAAATTTGGATGGCTACAAAGCAATTTGTTTGACGCCCTAGGAGATCTACTAATGTTAGGGAAGAAAAATAAGAAAAAAGCGAAAGAAAAGTAGTTTTAGTGTTGACCATCAAGGATCTAGAACTAGTGCCTGGCTATTGGGAAGATTGGAGCCAAAAAATCAAGATTTGGGAACTTCGCTCTTCAAGGAGCCCTAAAGAAGCAACTTCGCTAAATAATGGATGTATCTACACAACAACTTTAGAATTTTATACTTCAATGTGCAAGATTTGATGGAGTTTCAAGGTAAAAGGTACACAACCTACCCCTAGGAAATTTCGTTCTTCTTGTCAAGATGAATAACATATGCAACGAGCCAAGAAAGTTTTTCATAAACTCGCATTAATTTTTAGGGCACAAGTAAAATCATGACATAGCATTCCATACATTAGGCATGAAACATTATGAAATTCACATGAAAAGAGCACTTACATAATAAAAAGAGTATATCCATCCATAAAATTGCCAAATAGAAGCTCCAAAAGAGATAGCGAAAATATTCCACAAATTGCAGGTCTAAAACCTTTAGAAAGATATATTCAAAATCCAAGTGATGATGAGAGATCAAATGATCCTCTCTTATATTCATATGATCCTCCAAGGGATTCGAATGGCCTAATTATGCCTAATAATGCCCCTACAATAAAAATAATGTGCAAAATAACATACTTTTGGTGACAAGCCCACCAAATAGCTCCAAAAAAAGAATAATTAGACTCCCAAGGGGGTCGAAATGATAGAAAAGTAGCTAGGGGAACCGTTGGAAGGCCAAGTGAATTCCCTCATGTGCCAAAATGAGTAGGGGCTCCAAAAATAGTAATGAGCAGGGTGGCCCCTTGATCTCCAAGTAAATGAAATGTGGTGCTCCCAAGTGGTTGTGGGGTCACAAAAGCATCCTTATGGGTCTCCAATTGGATCGAACAAGCACATATCCCATCTACAAGGGTTGGAGTAATGACGCAAGCCCTCCCTTGTCTCCCATTGTGAGACAAAACCCCATTCGGGCCCTGGATCAGATGCCAAGTGTATGGTGCATGTGTGTATTCGGTTGGGCAAGGAGGTGTAGGTGCATCATCATCATCAAATAAATGGGACAAGGAAAGCAATGAATGGTGTTGAAAGATCCCATGGCATGGCTATTTGTTCTCTATTATAGTGGAGGCCCATGGTTCTCAATGCACACCCTACAAATTTGTAATATCCCGTTTCGGGGATATCTCTAAAACACGACAAACTCCAACTAGAGATGGACTAGGAGGGCGTTTACCAGATATGCCGCCTCTGAAAGAGGACGAAATCTGGAGGCTACTTGGCCCTTTCCAGACTCTGTCTAAGAGTGAAAGATAAACACACCAAGTGGTATAGAACTAGAATGCTCAAGAATATATAAAAATAACAGTGCAGCAGACATATAATAATATAGACAAAATGTACGGCAACTCATCCAGAAATATAGAGAGGAAATGCTAAGCCATTTTATTAAACTGAGAAATATAATGAAGTACAATAGGTGATCAGAGTGATGGCACCTAAACTTGCTCAAGGCAAGTGAAGAAATACTCTCAGAATATACAGGGAATGGTTGCTCTATGAACTGCGTCCCAGCTGCTGGAAAACTGTCGTGTAGCAGCTAGCTGCTACTGCTGCAATGGACTGAAGTCTAGGGGCTGATCCCCTTGCCGGAATGAGCTGAAAATCTTACATCCTCCTCTACTCACCAATCCCGACAAAACCCAGAAACCATATCAAAAATGGCCGACCCCCGAAAACCTCCGGAAAATACCCCCTTGGGGAATTACGCTGGCCTCCAAGGCTCTGCGCAGAGGCTAAATGAGAATGACTGAAACACCGCCTCAAACTCCACCAAAATCCTCCCAACGGCAAAGGCTGATCCTCTGCTCAAAATCTCGGCTTGATCTCCTGCAAAAATCCCAATCCGGAACACCTCCAAGATGGATTGCGTCCTCCCTCTCAGTGACTGCGCGGTCTCTATGAAAGCCCAGCTCCGCAACAAACCCAAACACCAAAACCTCTCACAAAATACTGAAGAAATAACCTTGCTCGAGCAGGCACTCGAAGTCCCCCGGGGCTAAAGGCGAGATCTCCGACCGGAGACACTCAATGCACTAAACAGTGCTGCAGACAGGCTAAACAGCGAGCGTGCTCAAGAACACAAAACGTCCAGCTCAATATCATCAACAACAGAATGAATGAAATGAGAAGGCTCCTCCCTCTTTTATAACGTTGGCCTTCCTCCAACCCTAAGGCTCACCTCCTCAACGTAGCCTCCCTCTCTTGCCACGTGCTAATCCTCTCCTGCGCAGTAGCTTCTAGAGCCTATGTTGGCCCCCTCTCCACATGGTGCTTGGCCCCCCTTGGCTCCCCCTTAAGTCACAATGTTGTGCTACTAGGGGGGTGTTTTATTCACTTAAGTGAGTTAGACCCTCTCCACTCACTTTTTATTTATTTACAAACTATAGACGGCAAAACTGAACAAAATCGAATATTCCAATTAGCTGTCGCTAATTAGGAATATTACAGTCTCCCCCGACAAACGTTGCTTGTCCTCAAGCAACTGAAGTGACGAATGCTGCAAAATCTTCTCACTCTCCCAAGTGGCATCATCATCCGGCAAATTCTTCCACCTCACCAAGAATTCCCGGACTGTCTTGCTCCATAGCGGCCTCTCCCTGGTATCAATAATAGCCTCTGGCTGCAACACCAAATGCCCCTCATCATCCGTGGGTGGTAGCTCCTCTGTCACTGTCACCCGCTACCCCAACGCCTTCTTCATGCATGATACATGAAAAACGTTGTGGATCTTGCTGCCTTGGGGCAACTCCAACTCATACGCAACCTGCCCAATCCTACGTATCACCCTGTATGGCCCGTAAAAGCGAGGCTTGAGCTTCTCAGCTCCCTTCTGTTTCAACGACGACTGTCGGTATGGCTGTAATCGTAGGTAGACCAAGTCCCCTACCTCAAACTGTCTCTCCACCCGACCTCTGTCGACATACAGCTTCTGCTGGTTTTGTGCTGTAGCCATGTTGTCCTTGAGAGCTCGGAGGATGTCCTGACTCTCTTGGATCCAAATCTTGGCTCTAGGAGCCTTGCTAGCACCGAACATCACATCAGCAAAATATAAAGAATAATACCCATACAAAGCATAAAACGGTGACATACCAATGGACATGTGATGTGTCGTGTTGTAGCAGTACTCCCCCAAATGCAACTACTTTAGCCATGCCCGCTGCTGCCCACTGACATAGTTACGCAAGTAGCCCTCCAGCCACTTGTTAACTATCTCCGTCTGTCCATCCGTCTGTGGGTGATAACTGGTACTCGGTGTCAACTCCGTCCCCACCAGCCGGAAAAGCTCCTGCCAAAATCCACCCATGAAGCGGTTGTCCCTGTCACTGATGATGGTCTTAGGAAGACCATGCAGCCTGAAAACCTCTCTGAAGAATAGCTCAGCCACCTGTGCTATTGTGTATTGAGCGGATATGGCGAAAAAGTGCGCATACTTTGTCAGCCGATCAACGACGACAAAGATACAATCCTTGCCCTGCACCATGGGCAACCCTGTGATGAAGTCCATCGATATGCTCTCCCATTTCCCCTCCGGAATGGGAAGAGACTGCAACAATCCTGCGGGATGGCTCATCTCCCCCTTGTTCCTCTGACAAACATCGCACTCCTTGATGTGCTGGAGTACGTCCTCCTTGAGGCCCTTCCATAAGAACCTCTCTCTAATGGCCCTATAGGTTTTGGTAAACCCCTGATGGCCTGCCAATGGAGAATCATGTGATGCCTGGAGTATCTTCTTCTTAAGCTGAGATCCCTTAGTCAAGAAGATCCTGTCCCTGTAGTAGATGATCTCATCAACCACCCTATACCTGTCATCCGCCACCTGTCCATCCAGCACCTCACATGCAAATCTGTCCTTGGAGTACTCCACTAAAAGTCGAGCCCTCCAATATGTATCCAACCTCATAAGAGATAACGTGGCTGGTCTACGTGAAAGGGCATCTGCTACCACGTTATTCTTACCCTTGACATACTCAATGTCAAAGTCATATGCTTGGATCTTACTGATCCACTTTTGCTGCCTCTCCTGTAGTTGCTTCTGCTCCAAAAAGAACCTGAGGCTGTTGTGATCAGTCCTCACCCTGAACCTGTTCCCTACCAGATACTGCCCGAATTTGGCCAATGCATGCATAATGTCCAACATCTCCTTGTCGTATATAGAATACAACCTCTCGTGTGGAAGGAGCTTCCGGCTCTCAAAGGCTATAGGGTGTCCTCCCTGCATCAATACTGCGCCGATCCCCTCTCCCGACGCATCACACTCCAAGATAAATGGCTGCGTAAAATCCGGCAATGCAAGCACTGGGCAGCTACTTATCACCTCCTTGAGCCTATCAAAGGCTCGTGCGCTGTATCCGACCAACTAAATGCCCCCTTCTTCGTCAAATCTGTAAGGGGTGCAGCAAGCTGTGAGAAACTTTTGACGAATTTCCTGTAATAAGTACATATGCCAATGAACCCTCGAAGTTCTGTCACGTTCCTTGGCTTCGGCCAATCTCTGATGGCCCTAATATTCTCCTCATGGACCCTCTCACTCCGTCCACTCCAATAATGTGACCCAAATACAACATCTCCGTCATCCCAAACTCACACTTGGAGAGCTTAGCATAGAACTGTTGCTCTTCCAAGATGTGTAGTACAGCCTCTATATGCTGGAGATGCTCCTACCAAGTCCTGATATATATGAGTATGTCATCAAAGAAGACCAATACAAACTTCCTCAGATGACTGCGGAAGATATGGTTCATGCAAGACTGAAAAGTAGCTGGTGCATTGGTTAGCCCAAAAGACATAACCAAAAACTCAAAGTGCCCATAATGACACCTAAAGGCGGTCTTGGGAATGTCCTATTCCCTCACGCGAATCTGATGGTACCCTAATCTCAAATTAATCTTCGAGAAGAACTTGGCTCCTCTCAACTCATCGATCCTGGGTATAGGATACCTGTTCTTCAGGGTCTTCTTGTTCAGGGCCCTGTAGTCAATGCACATCCTCAAGGTGCCATCTTTCTTCTTCACCAACACCACGGAAGAAGCAAACGTACTCGTGTTCGGTCTGATGTGCCCAAGAGCCAGCAACTCCTGGATGGCCTGCTCAATCTCATCTCGATAGGCTTTGGGATGCCTATAGGGGGTAATGATCACCGCCTAAATGCCCTGCTCAAGCTCAATGGTGTGCTCAAACCCTTGGTCCGGTGGCCGACCTGGTGGGGTATATCCCCAAACACTGCCTCATACCTATCAAGGATCTCTTGCATTCCAACCCCAAGGGAAGGATCGAGAGTATGAACTCCTGTACACGAAACTAGCACCCCCTCCTGCGAATGTTTCCCCCTGTGTAGCTCATGTCGCCTCATCTCACTGATACGGACGACACATAAAATCTGTCGGGGTAATTCTACATCTCTCTCTCCACTATGCAGAGGTGGCCTAGTAATGCTACAAGCCCCATCTATATAGGCCTAAAGAGAGCTACTGCCTAGAGGTACTACAACTCTGTTGACGGTCTGTGCATCTCTCTGCTCTAAATCGGTGGTTGGACCAAAAGATGACTGCCCGTCCTCCTCCAGCATGGGCTCTATATAGGTCACAGACTGCCCCTCCATGACTAGCTCACGTCCCTCTATGTTTTCTTCATGCTGTTGTAGGTGGCCACAGTCAGGGAACTCAATCATGGCTCTGGGTACCTCTGTGTCTCCTAGCACCTCATCTAGGGATGAAACTTCATCAACATATGGCTCTAAGGGTGTAGACTCTACTCTCTCCACCAAGGTGTCAACCAGTGCTATCAAAGAGGTTTCCAGCAATGGTGACTCCTGTGCCACACTGGGCATATCGATGTGCCCCTCACCATCCTGCGTGCCCTCATGTTCAACCTCCTCCTCAAGCTCCGGACATCTAAAGCTCAGTCTCCACCAACAGAAATGCCCCCTTGTCTCACCCTCTAACTATGCTCCTCTACATGATGATCTCGTCCTTGACCTATGCTTCTCCTTTTCTTGTTCATCCAAAAAATGAGACATGGTCGGACGGCCAAACTGGCCATATGTATGGGTGTTGTACTGTAGGATTGTTCTTGCACATGCTTGGCTTCTTTGCTAGTTCTATATCATTTGTTGCATCCCCTCTAGAATCTGTTGGTTTTTTCTCACCAACTGTTGGCTTTGCCTCATCAACGCCTCCATGATTTCTTGTGTACTCTTCCTCTTTTGCATCATTGGAGTATCTATAAGCTCCCCAATCATTGTGCATGCGAGTCTAACACCTCCATGATCTTGCTAGCTTCCCCACAACTGGCCAATAAAATGCTCTGATACCACTGTAATGTTCCAAATGGAAAATTAACAGCAATATTAAACAAAATACACATGCAACACAAAAAATTTCAAACAACAATTAAACACCCATTAAATAGCATCAGGATTGCGCCAAATTGAGCCATTTTATTATCAAAAAGGAGAGTACTATGCACGGAATGTGTGCACCTGGGCTTGCCAAAGCAAGCCAGACAATCGTAGGTGAGAGAAATGTTTCCCAAATGCAAAAGGGAAGACTTCTCCTCAATGTACTGTGTTTGCCCTAGAATTTCTGCAACTACTGGCTGGAAGAAACCCTTGTTTGAGCCCCCTAGAATGCTCAGAAAATTTTTCCTAATTACGCTTAGTCTCTCCTCTAAAAACAAAGAAAAACCCAAAAAAGGGTTTGTGCAAATTTTACGATCACCCGGGACCCGAAATTTAAGTTCACTCCTCCCGAGTCCTAACTGGTAGCCAAATAACTCTGTTGTTTTGGGAAACGAAAACTCCTCCAAAAATTCTACAAAATTAGAATCAAACTCCTTGATGTTATTCCAACAAACCCCATAAATGTTTTGGGTTAATTCCGATCTCCCAGAATTACCCAAATTTAGTGCTACGCCCTCCTCTACTGGTTCTGCGTCCCCCTCAAGCTACTACTGCAAATTTGGTCGTGTTTCCACCCTCGAATAGATGTAGAATTTTCAGCAAATTACTCCCGAGAGGTAAGAGCGAAATCTCTTCCTCAACCTTGCACAACTTAGCTAGCAACAACTCCACAAAATTCTGCCCTACAAAAGACTACGCGGGCCCTAAGAATGTTGAATTTGGTTCTCACCGGAGCAGAAATCTCCAACCCTAAAAATATCCACAAAATCTAGTCCAATATCAAGGGACTTTCTCCTAAATTTTCCAGTTTAATTTTCCCTTGAAGATCCCTCAACCAAGAAAATTGATTTCTACCATTGTGTCCTCTTGGAAGTTCGAACTAGCTTAAACAAGAGTTGATTTGACCCACGAACTCCACCAAATCTCTTCCCACGACGTTATGAAAATCTCTCCTAGGGTGGAACTCTTGTTAATTTTCATAGGGCTACATTGTTCTTTGCTTTGATAGTGCATTTCTTCATAAACACATTAAGTTCACCCCATAACATTCTATCATTATTCAGATTTACATTACTATCCATCAACATATGCAACTATTTAGAAAGAACAACAACATCATCATCATCTATGCAGCGGAACATAAAGGAACAATGGAAGAAAAGCGAGCACACACAGACACACCAGGATTGGTCCGATACCAAGGCAAAACCCACTATGGGGAATACCCTTGCAAATTCTTCTTCTTAGATCGTCATCAGATGATTCAGCAAACAAGCGTATAATGATCCCTAGTTCCATATCTTCATATTGCAACAAAACAACTAGAACATCCATAATATAACCTTAAAAATACTTATACTCAAACATCCTCATTCTCAAGACTATAGCGCACTGTCACTGGCTGTAGTTAACTGCCGGACCCTGTTGTCATTGTGTTGAACATTGTTGAACACATATGCATACTCATAACTCATCTTTACGTCCTGGACGCATGCAGAGATACTGTGTGCATGTGTCTAAGACAGATCTAGACGCTACCAGACCATATTGTGCGTGCGTCTGGAGATCAAACTAGACTGCAGAAGCCGCAACCTCCTAGACGCACCCATAAGCCTTTGTGCCTGCATCTATGGTAGTATGGACTCTACGAGGACGTTTTGTGCCAGCATCCAGGGACAAGCGCAGACCAATCTTCCTCTGTGTAATATTCCCAATTAGCGATAGCTAATTGGAAATATTAATTTTGATTAATTTTGCCTTCTATAGTTAAAATATAAATAAAAGTGAGTTGAGGGGGGACATAACTCACTCAAAAATAAAAAGTGCATCCCCTAGTAGACACACGTTGTAACTTAAGTGAGTTAAGGGGGCCAAGAGACCACGTAGAGAGGGGGCCCACGTAGACCACATGGAGGGACTGTGCAGGCCAAGATGGAGCACGTGGCAAAGGGAGGCAACGTTGGAGGAGGTGAGCCTTAGGGTTTGAGAGAGGCTAACACTATATAGAGAGGAGAGCCTCCTCATTTTGATCATTCGTTGTTGATGATATTGAGCTGGTCATTTCGACTTCTTGAGCATGCTGGCTGTTTAGCTTGTCTGCAGCACTGTTTAGTGCACCGAGTGTCTCCGTTCGGAGATCTCAACCTCAGCCCCGAGGGACTTCGAGTGCCTGCTCGGGTGAGGTAGTTCCATCATTATTTTGCAGGAGGATTGGTGTTTGGGTTTTGTGGCGGAGCAGTGCATTCAGAGACTGCGCAGTCTTGAGAGGGAGGACCCAGTCCATTTCAGAGGAGCTCCGGATTGGGTTCTTTTGGAGGTTTTGAGCTATGAGATTGAGCAAGAGGCTAGCCCTTGCTATTTGGAGGATTTTGGCAGGGTTTGGGGCAGTATTTTGGTGGTCTCTATTCAGCCTCAGCGCAGAGCCTTGGGGGATAGCGTAGATCCTCAAGGGGGTGATTTTCGAGGGTCGGCCATTTCAAAAATGCCTTCTGGGTTTTTCTGGGTTTGGTGAGCAGAGGCAGATTCCATAGATTCAACTCATTCTGAGGAGGGGAGCAGCCCCAAATCCTCATCTTATTTCAGCAGTAGCAGCTACACGGCAGTTTTCCAGCAGCTGGGGCGCAGTTCAGAGAGTCACCATTCCTTCGTCATTCTAAGAGTATTTCTTCACTTGCCTTGAGCAAGTCTAGGTGCCATCACTCCGATCACCTATTGTACTTCATTATATTTCTCAGTATAATAAAATGGCTTAGCATTCTCTCTCTATATTTCTGGAGTATTTGTTACACGTTCTATATATGCTATTGTATTCTTGCACTACTGTTATTTTTCCATCTTTGAGCATTCCAGTTCTATACCACTTGGTGTATTTTTCCCATACTCTTAGACGGAGTCTGGAAAGGGCCAAGTAGCCTCCAGATCTCACCCTCTTCTCAGAGGTGAAATATCTGGTAAACGCCCTCCCAGTCCATCTCTGGTTGGAGTTTGCTTGTGTTTTAGAGATATCCCTGAAACAGGATATTACACTCTGAAGCCCTAGCCGCACCTTTGAGCCTTTGTGCCTGCGTCTATGGCACCTTGGACGCAGTAATAAGCCTGTGTGCCAGCGTTTAGGGATGAAAATACTTTGTAGCAAGCCTGCAGCTAAGATCCAAAATACCCTAGATCAGAGCAAGCCTCACGCCTGTGATTGAACTCTCGTCTGCCTGAGCTTCCCCTGATCTCCTCCTACTGAACACCCTGCCACACTCGTGAATTTCCCCACACCATCAACGGTTCACTAAAACCCAAAGGAAGAAGTAGATGACGTTCCCCTGTAGAAACCAGCTCACCTCTACGAGTAGTTGAACTGATAAGCCCTGCTATGCCAAAATCTGAAGCTAGTCCAAAAAGGGTGCCACCATGTCGTCGTTGTGCCACTCTAATCATGACAGTCTGACTTTCACGTGCAAGTTGTATCCTCATCTCCTGGGACCTGATGGAAAAATATTTATGGAGCCCCAATGCATTTGGCCCAAGCATCCCGACGACGTCATGGCCTACCCATCCAACACTCACCCTAATCCGTAGAAGCAACAAGGAAAACCAGCCTTGCCACGAGACAAATGCCACAACGCTCCCCTGCATGTCAAACCAAGTGTGAGTTCGATCATCCTCTATCCTACTCCTGCTCATCACAAAACAAAGTGTCCAATCAACTAACCAAATCCGTAGATCCCACAGCCAGAACAACTACAGCATAGTCCTAACAGTTGTTGACACGAACTTGTACCACGTCTCAAGCCCCTATGTGCAATCAACATATGGACTCCATACATCACGAACCAATCTACTGCATGTGAAACTACCATGCGTCGGCCATACCACGTAGTGGGATCTATCATCATGCCTCCTGAAAGCGCTCCCCAATGCCGCCTGGAGTCTAAACATCCACTTGCATGTGAGGTCCACAAACTATTGTAGATGCTCTTGAGACACCTCGGGACGTCTCGCCCAAAGGGTGTCATGCCACTCCCTGAGTGTGGGCTCAAGGGTGTTGAGAGTGTTACCTATGTAGAAGATCGGACTACCCCCAAGCCTGCATCCACCAACCCGCGCCCTGACCATATGCCACAGCTCGAAAGCCTCTCTCCCGATGCAGGGTGTCCCATCCAACTATCTCAGATGAACCTCCTGGGTTCTGTTGTTAACAATGAGAGCATCAACAAACGATATCCAAGTCACCAATGCCAAAGTGATAAAGGGAAGCTCACAGCCGGCCCTGTGATCAACTCGCTCTCCAAATCCGAGTGTGCCAAACCCAGTGGAGTGCCTAATGCCCCCCATCAGGAGATCTCTCTAGCGGAAACACCCCAACAACATGTTGTGCATCATCATGCTCTGCTACACACAAATACACACCCCTGCACTGTTGATTTGTGGTAGCATCGGATGTGCTCTAAGTCTCAAACTTTGTGGAGAGGCTTAGACACATGCATTCCAAATAACCCAAAAATTTTTTTGGGAAATTACACCCAGAAACAGTTGTATTTAATAAATTAATTATATTTAATGAGAACACTAAGTCTAACTTAGGAAATTAAAATAATTAATGGGTATTAATTTAAACTGTGGGTGAAACTTCTAGGAAAAATAGATCAAGTCTAAATCTATCTTAGCCATTGATTGGAGATCTAATCTCGGTCGTTGAAGTCTCAACAAGAAGACTATAAAGGAAGGCTTGAGGGTCATTTGGAAAACACACTGAGAGGATCAAGTAGTCGAATCTTCTGAAGTGAGCAGTGCTTAGAGGAAAACCATATCTAGAGATTCTTCACGCAATTGAGGGGCAGAGACGGTTTTGGCAAGAGGATCTTCTCCAGGGCCAAGGATCATCAGCATAGAGGCAAAGAAAGATGCAGAGGATGCAACACAGAGCCCAGAGAGGGTGACGCAGCAACCTAAAGGGCTGACGCAGGGCCACGCAAGCCACACACAGAGGCAACGCAACATTTTCGAGTTACATTCCGAATTCAGCTGGGAAATAGAGATTCTGAGCCAGGAGGACTGGGATAGTGTTTCATTAGGGGTATTTTGAGGTTTAAAATGGGCTTCTTAAGAAAAATATACACCAAAATCAAGTTTTTAAGAACCAATAAGATTCAATATGATGATGTCAACCATGGGGGCATGCTTCACCATTTTTAGAGTAAAAAAGTAAAAATATTAAAATATACTAAAATAATTAAAACTACTTTTTCAACTCGTTTTTTCAACTTATCTCCCTAAGTTTTACTCAAATTTCAAGCGGGAGTACTCGTTGGATGTAAAATTTAATTCCTCATCCAAGGAGTACCCATGTTGCATGCTTGCGATGTAACCTGCTACACTAAAAAAGAGAAATACATGAAAAAATGTGATTGCATGTTACATGCTTGCGATGTAACCTGCTACACTAAAAAAGAGAAATACATGAAAAAATGTGATTGATGTGATTGCAATCACATTTTTTCATGTATTTCTCTTTTTTAGTGTAGTAGGTTACATCGCAAGCATGCAACATGGGTACTCCAATCACATTTTTTTCATGTATTTCTCTTTTTTAGTGTAGCAGGTTACATCGCAAGCATGCAACATGGGTACTCCTTGGATGAGGAATTAAATTTTACATCCAACGAGCAATCACGTTTTTTCATGTATTTCTCATTTTTGTGTAGCAGGTTCCATCAAAAGCATGCAACATGTGTACTCCTTGGATGAGGAATCGAATTCTGCATCCAACGAGTGTTCCCGCTCGAAATTTGAGTAAACCCATAGGGAGATAAGTTGAAAATACGAGTTGAAAAAGTATTTTTTTCTTTTTTCCCTCTAAAATTTGATGATGTAATCTAATCTTATTTTATTATTTCCACTATTATTTTATAATTTCCTTAAGAGGCCCATTTTAGACCTCAAAATTTCCCTAATGCCTAAGGACTGAAATATCACACAGACAGGGTAACGCAATCCATCAGAAATCCCCACGTAGGCCTACGCAACTATTGCGCGGAGGCAACGTAGAGGGTGTTGGGGTTTCATCATGTCAGCTACCGGATCAGCCGAGACTTGCAGTGTGAGGTAATCTCACTATTTTTCTCTGTCAGTATTTCTCTTTAACTGAATTGTCCGGTGAGACATTTAGAGATCTATTCAGAATAACTGTTGCGTAATAATAAAACCCTTCGATTTGTTGCACCAGTTTTCCCGCATTGGGTTTTTTCAGGGACATTTGTCCAAAAATAATGGTGTCCTGTGTATGTTATTTCTTTTGCTCAGTTTCTTGTTTCCGCATCTAAATTAATTAAGTGAAGGTTGCTTCAGTAATTGCTTCAATGTTTTCAGAAGTAATCTGCAAAATAACTTGTTAATGTAATTTACAAGTAGGAGAAGAAATTCAGTTTGTTGCAGTAGGATTCCAGATCTAGGACTTGGAATTTTCACATGGTATCAGATCTTGTGGAGCATTGCAAGTGAAACAGGAAGAGCAGATCTGATGCTAAGACGGAGGCCGAATATCTACAGAAAGCAGCAATTTGAATCCCCAGAGGGATTGTGCAATCCAGGATTGGAAGGCTGAAATTTCCGGAAAGTCTCTCTCTGAGTGAGTCGATAGAGACGACTTCCAAATCGGAATTTGCCGAGCCAGAGGGAGCAAAGCAGAGACCCAACGCAGAGCTGGTGGACACATTTTTCTGCAAGCAGAATTTGTTTTGTTGGGCAGAAAGTCGTCAAAAGAGGAATTTGAAGGACAGTGAGGGAATTTTCTTCCTCAGGAAGTTCCTAGCCGGGGAACTTCATTTTTCCCAAGATCTGAGTAGCAGATCCAGGTGGCAGATCTACAAACTCTGGAAGGAGTGTGTAATCCAGCCAGTGTCGTGCAAAGGGGTGAAGAAGAGGAGTTGATTCGACATTTTCTTGACAGCCATGGCAGCTCACGTGCTTAGAGATCAGGACTGGTTGGAGGGAGCCTCCAACTACATTATGTGGAAGGAAAGAATCACATGCCTTCTAGATGATTACGGTCTCAAGCTTTTCGTGACAAGTATGGTAGTTGTCACTGCAGATCCAGATCTGATGAAGAAGTACACGACTGATATGGCGAAGGCCAAAAGGCTGCTCCTTGATGGAATCAAAGATCATATTGTGTCCCATGTAGTTGGCAAGGACACAACCAGGCAGATGTGGGAAGCCTTGGCAGCACTGTATGAAGGATCTTCTGAACAACAGAAGATGTACTTAGAGCAGAAACTGAGGATGATGGAGATGCAGAAAGGGGAGTGTATTGTTCTGTTTTTGTCGAAACTTCAGGAAATCCATGATTAGCTAGCAACAGTGGGAGCCACCCCTTCTCCTACAACCATGGTGAGATTGGCTCTTAACACAATCTCTGAAGAATGGCAGGTGTTTGTCCAAAGCATCCTGGGCAGAGCCACCTTGTCGGGCTGGGAAGAGATGTGGGTTGCTCTTTAGCAAGAAGAGCTAAGGATGGCCCTGGTCAAGTGTAAACTTAACGGAAGCAGTGGCAATGGATCGAAGTTGAAGCAGGATAAGGAAGAAATGTAGCCCTCGCATCTAAAAGGTAGCAGGAGTAGCAGATACGTAAGAAATACGTCTCAAAGATTAAGTGCTTCAGGTGTGGTGAACTTGGTCTCTACACTACCCAGTGTCCTTTGAAGAAAAATGACAAGGACGAGAAGCACGATCCGAAGGCTGCTACCACGAAGATCGATGAGGATGAGTATGCCATGAGTGCCCATGCATCTCCAGGAGGAAGATGGGGCGACATTGAGCTGTAAGTTCGCAATAACTTCAGTTGAGCAGGATCCTTGAGGAGTCCACCTCTTGGATCATGACCTTGCTATGAGTGCCCAAGATCAGTAGTAGCAGGCTAGAGGAGTTTTGAGTGGTGCAGAGGAGTGCAGAAGCGACAGATGCAGTGATTAATCTAAGTAGCGCAGAGCAGAGTTCCAGCAGTGTAGAAGGACACAGCGTAGAGCAGCAACAACGCAGTGCTTCAGAGTGACAGCGTGGGTCTAGCAGCAGTCAGTGTTTCAGCATCGAGATGCATCTAAACACTTGTTATTTTCGATGTTTTTCAGTTGCTACTCTTAGCAGCTGAGTTGCAGTGCAGAGTTAGCAGTGGCAGTGATAGCAGTAGATGCAACATTTGAGAGGTAGTTGCAGTACAGATGCTGTGTTGATTGTGGAGGGTTAGCAACAATATAGTAGCAGCGGCAACACAGTGGTTGGTGGACAACATGTCAAACATGAGCAGCGCAGAGGGAGATACTTTAGAGTCACAACAGTGTGCAGCAGGGCATATTTGCTAGAGCACATTCCTCGCTAAGAGTGAGTGTTTATTTGTGGTAGCATCGAATGTGCTCTAAGTCTCAAACTTTGTGGAGAGGCTTAGACGCATGCATTCCAGATAACCCAGAAATTATTTTGGAAAATTCCACCCAGAAATAGTTTTACTACATAAATTAATTAATGGGTATTAATTTAAACTGTGGGTGAAACTTAGGAAATTAAAATAATTAATGGGTATTAATTTACACTGTGGGTGAAACTTCTAGAAAAAGAGGGTCAAGTCTAAATGTAATCTTAGCCGTTGATTGGAGATCTAATCTCGACCGTTGAAGTCTCAACGAGAAGACTATAAAGGAAGGCTTGAGGGTCATTTGGAAAACACACCAAGAGGATTAAGTGATCGAATTTTCTGAAGTGAGAAATGTCGATTTTTGGTAGCATCGGATGTGCTCTAAGCCCCAAATTTTGTGGAGAGGCTTAGACGCATGCATTACAAATAACCCGGAAATCGTTTTTGGAAATTCCCTCCAAAAACAGTTTTTAAGAAAAATTAATTATTTTTAATGAGGACCCTAAGTCTAACTTAGTAAATTAATAATTAACCAGTATTAATGTAAACTGTGGATGAAACTTCCAGAAAAAGCAGATCAAGTATAATTTAATCTTAGTCGTTGATTGGAGATTTAATCACGGCCATTGATTTGTCAACGAGAAGACTATAAAGGAAGACTTTAGGGTCATTTGTAAGATACCGGGAGGATCTAAAGATCGAATTTTTCTAACGGAGCAGTGCTCGGACGAAAATCGGATCTAAGTGATTCTTAATTGTAGTGATAGGCAAAAATTATGGTTGGAGATTTTCCTGAGCTGGAGGATACACAGCAGAGAAGGTAAACACAGATCAGCAGAGGCAACATAACAGCTACGTAGAGCCAGTGAAGTCCCATGCAGAGGCAGTGTTGCAGCCTCAAGGGAATTCTAGGTTCAACTGAAGATCAGCTAGATCTAGAGCCGGAGAGCTGCAGTGAGAGACCAAAAGAGGCCAGAAGGGCAGGTCTAGCCAGCAGAAGACCAGTGACGCAGAAGCCACGCAATCCCCACGCAAAGTGACGCAATGACTGTGCAACGCAGTGGAGGGCTTGCATATCTGGTGTTGTTGGGCAGTCGAGCTTCCAGATCGGTGTGAGACGTTTCTCACGAAATTCTGGTCAACCATATTCTCTGCAGGGATTGCTAGAAATGCATCCCAGATTTGTATTCAGAAAATTACTACATAATATATAAACCCTCAGATCTGTTGCACTGGTTTTCCCACATTGGGTTTTTCTGGGACGTTTGTCCACAAATAACGATGTCCTGTGTTTGCATTATTCTTTCTTGCTCAGTTTCCTTTTCACAAATGTATTTTAATGAGTGAAGGTTGCTTCAGTAAGTGTTTCGGTATTTCCAGAAGTAATTTGTTAATGACTTGTTAAAGCTAAATTTACAAGGAGGAGAAGTAGTTTAGCCGTAGCAGTAGGGATTCTTAGATCTGGGATCTTGGAATTTTCACAAGCAATGCTCAAAGGAAAACCAGATCTAGAGATTCTTCACATAGTTGAGGGGCAGAGACAGTTTTGGCAGGAGGATCTTCTCTGGGGCCAAGGATCATCAGCATAGAGGTAGAGAAAGACGCAGAGGAAGCAGCGCAGAGCCCAGAGATGGTGACATAACACCCAGAAGGGGTGATGCAGGGCCACGCAGGACACACACAGAGGCAGCACAGCATTTCCGAGTTACAGTCTGAATTCAGCTGGGAAATCGAGATTTTGATACGGGAGGGTTGGGATCGAGTTTCCTGAGGGCTGAAATATCATGCAGACAGGGTGACAAAATCCATCAGAAGTCCCCACACAGGCCAATGCAGCTACTTCGCAGAGGCAACGCAAAGGGTGTTGGGGTTTCATCGTTTAAGTTACCGGATCAACCGAGACTTGCAGTTTGAGGTAATCTCACTAATTTTCTCTCTTAGTATTTCTTTGTAACTGAATTGTCTAGTGAGACATTCAGAGATGTATTTAGAATAACTGCTACTTAATAATAAAACCCTCAGATCTGCTGTATCGCTTTTCCCACATTGAATTTTTCAAGGGACATTTGTCCAAAAATAATGGTGTCCTGTGTATGTTATTTCTTTTCCTCAGTTTCCTGTTTCCGCATCTAAATTAATTAAGTGAAGGTTGCTTAAGTAATTGCTTCAATATTTTCAAAAGTAATCTACAAGATAACTTGCTAATGTAATTTAAAAGTAGGAGAAGTAATTCAGTTTGTTGCAGTAGGATTCCAGATCTAGGACTTGGAATCTTCACATGCACTCCTTTGCATAGCCCTGATCTCCATGGCACAACTGTATGCACCAATGGACACCAACACTCAATGCCATGCCACCATGTACCATAGGGCATCCCACATGCGCCCATGCATCTACAACTCTGCTAGTACAACCACCACGGAGTGATCGACACCTCCTCATCTGCTCAGGTACACCTAAGTGGCCCCACTCCTCACATGCAATCAGGCATAACGCTACCATTCTGAACCTCAGTAGCTCCATTTCCCAATACATCAATTGGAGAGAATTGTCTCAATATGATGCCTTGTCCAGTGGCTTATCGATGCCACCTCCTCCTACCAACTCCAACCAGAGTAGGCTAATCACCCTGTGATCCCACGCTCTATCAATATGCCAATATGACTCGTGAAATCTGCCTGCTCTCCTGTCCAACCAACCTGTCACTAGTGTTGATGTAGATCTCTAAATGTGGGTGTACCCAATCATAGGATCCATCACGGAACTACTACTGTCACCCACCGACTCTAGGATGTGATGGGAAACCCCACCTGGATCCCAACAATAGTCTCGCCCTCGAGCCCCTCTGGGAATCCACGACTCTGCTAAAATGCGGTCATGGATGTACCCAACCGCTTGACTGGCTTCATCAGGTACCAGCTCAGGATCTCTCGCTTTCCAACCCCAAGGAAAGGATTGAGAGTATGAACTCCAGTACACGGAACTATCCCCCCATCCTACAAATGTTGCCCCGTGCGTAACTCATGTCGCCTCATCTCACCGATACGGTCGGAACATAAAATCTCTTGGGGTAATTCTGCATCTCTCTCTCCAATATGCAGAGGTAGCCTAGCAATGCTACAAGCCCCATCTATAAAGGCCTGAAGAGAGCTACTGCCTAGAGGTACTACAGCTCTATTGACGGTCTATCCATCTCTCTGCTCTAAATCGGTGGTTGTACCAAAAGACGATTGCCCGTCCTCCTCCACCATGGGATCTATATGGGTCACAAACTGCCCCTCCATGACTAGCTCATGTCCCTCTATGTTTTCTTCATGTTGTTGTATGTGGCCACTGTCAGGGAACTCGGTCATGGCGCTGGGTACCTCTATGTCTCCTAGCACCTCATCTCGAGACGAAACCTCATCAACATATGGCTCTAAGGGTGTAGGCTCTACTCTCTCCACCAAGGTGTCAACCAATGCTATCAAAGAGGTTTCCAACAATGGTGACTCTTGTGCCACACTAGGTATATCGATGTGCCCCTCACCATCCTGCATGCCCTCGTGCTCAACCTCCTCCTCAGGCTCTTGACATCTAAAGCCCGATCTCCACCAACAGAAATGCCCCCTGGTCTCACCCTCTAATTGTGTTCCTCTACATGATGATCTCGTCCTTTACCTATGCTTCTCCTTCTTCGGTTCATCCAGAAAATGAGGCATGGTAGGCGGCCAAACTGGCCATACGTATGGGTGTTGTATTGTTGCGTTGTGCTTGCACATGCTTGGCTTCTTTGTTGGTTTTGTATCATTTGTTGCATCCCCTCTAGAATCTGTTGGTTTTGTCTCACCAATTGCTGGCTTTGCCTCATCAACTCCTCCATGATCCCCTGTGTACTCTTCCTCTTTTGCATCATTGGAGTGTCTATAAGCTCACCAATCATTGTGCATGCGAGTCTAACACCTCCATGATCTTGCTAGCTTCCCCACATCTGGCCAATAACATGCTCTGATACCACTGTAATGTTCCAAAAGGAAAATTAACAGCAATATTAAGCAAAATACACATGCAACACAGAAAATTTCAAACAACAATTAAACACCCATTAAATTGCACTAGGATTGCGCCAAACTAAGCCATTTTATTATTAAAAACGAGATTACTATGCATGGAATGTGTGCACCTGGGCTTGCCAAAGCAAGCTAGACAATCCCAGGTGAGAAAAATGTTTCCCAAATGCAAAAGGGAAGACTTCTCCTCAATGTATTGCATTCGCCCTAGAATTTCTGCAACTATTGGCTGGAAGAAACCCATGTTTCAGCCCCCTAGAATGATTAGAAAATTATGCCTAAATACTCTTAGGCTCTCCTCCAGAAACACAAGAAAACCCAGAAAGGGTTTGTGCAAATTTTACCGATCACCCGGGACCCCAAATTTAAGCTCACTCCTGAGTCCTAACTGGTAGCCAAATAACTTTGTTGTTTTGGGAAACCAAAACATCTCCAAGAATTTTGCAAAATTAGGAGTAGACTCCTCGATGCTAGTCCAACAAAACCCATGAATATTTTGGGCTAATTCCAAACTCCCGGAATTACCCAAATTTAGTGCTACGCCCCCTCCTCTATTGTTCTGCATCCACCTCAAGCTACTACTGCAAATTGGGCCTTATTTCCACCCTCGAATTGTTGTAGAATTTTTTGCAAATTACTCCCAGGAGGTAAGAGAGAAATCCCTTCCTCAACCTTGCACAGCTCGGCTAGCAACAACTCCACAAAATTCTGCCCAACGAAAGACTACGTAGGCCCTAGGAATGTTGAATTTGATTCTCACCGAAGCAGAAATCTTCAGCCCTAAAACTCTCCACAAAATCTGGTCCAATATCAAGGGACTTTCTCCTAAATTCTCTAGCTTAATTTTCCCTTAAAGATCCCTCAACCAAGAAAATCAATTTCTACCACTGCGTTCTCCTGGAAGTTTGAACTAGCTTAAACAAGAGCTGATTTGACCCATGAACTCCACCAAATCTCTTCCAACTAAGTTATGAAAATCTCTCCTAGGGTGGAACTCTTGTTAATTTTTCATAGGGCTACATTTTTCTTTGCTTTGATAGTTGCATTTCTTCATAGACACATTAAATTCACCCCATAATATTATATCATTATTCAAATTTACATTATTATCCATCAACATATGAAACTATCTAGAATGAACAACAACATCAACATCATCCATGTAGCGAAACATATAGGAACAATGGAAGAAAAGAAAGCAAACATAGAGACACCAGGATTGGTCTGATACCAGGGAAAAACCCACTATGGGGAATACCCTTGCAAATTATTCTTCTTAAATCGTCATCAAATAATTCACAAGAAAAAAAAAAAGTTATAATGATCCCTAGATCCATATCTTCATAATGCAACAAAACAACAAGAACATCCATAATATAACCTTAAAAATACTTATACTCAAACATCCTCATTCTGAGGACTATAGCGCATTATCACTGATTGTAGTTAATTGTTGGATATTTTTGTCACTGTGTTAAACACTGTTGAACACTTATGCATACTAATAACTCATGTTTACGTCCTGGACGCATGCAGAGATACTGTGTATGTGTGTCTAAGACAGATCTGAACGCTACCAGACCATACTGTTGGTGCGTCTGGAGATCAAACTGGACTGCGGAAGCCACAGCCTCCCAAATGCACCCATATGCCTTTGCACCTGCGTCTATGGCAGTATGGACTCTACCAGGCGTTTTGTGCCAGCGTCTAGGGAAGAGCGCAGCACGATCTACTTCTAAAGCCCTAACCGCACGCTTGAGCCTTTGTGCCTACATCTATGGCACCTTGGAAGCAGTCATAAGCCTTCGTGTCAACATTCAAGGACGAAAATACTTTGTATGAACCCTGTGGCTAAGATCCAGAACACCCTAGATCATAGCGAGCCTCACGCCTATGATTTCGGACCTTGCGCAAACTCCTTCCATCAAACCTTAGCCAAGACAGAAATACGAGACTAGAAGATAGCTAGATCAATGTGTCCAAATGAGCTTGAGGTCTATTCTATTTATAGGCTTTCATGAGGGTCCACTTGGGGTTGGGGTCGACTTAACCAATTTCACATGTGCTTAGGACCGACCCATTCCATTACACATGTATCAATAAAATAATTCAAAAATCAACTTCTACTTAACCAAATAGGGTGATCTTTAGGTTCATTTTGGTCCTGTCAAAAAGAAGAATCTGTTGCAGTTGTTATCTTCATCATATGAGTTGTCCAAGGTGGAATTTGACCGTAGTTGCATAATTTTAACACCCCCTCTCAACTAGGGAGAATTCCACCTACCAATATTTGTCCATCGATCAATATGCCATTTTGGTATCTTCAAGTGTCATTATGTATCATCACTGAAAATATTTGTCATGTAGTACTCATGCTATGATTGTCTTGAGTGCCTCTTCATCACAAATCATCAATGTACTTCTCTTGCTTATTCCTCCTTATCTCTTGATTGTTTCTGCTCGAATGCTGAACATTCTCAGATCTAGAAGAAGAAAATTTGTCACCATAGGGGATCTTAGGCTACCACCCTTTATCCATCAGGCTACAAACTGGAATCTCTACCAGCAGGATACTACCCGAAATATCATCATCAATCATCATCGGAGAGCATATCATCAATGAGTACACCTCAACCTGTAACCACATCGAGGAGCACATCTTGACCCAGAATCCCATGGGGGAGCTATACATCTACAACCACATATCTAGCAATATGACACCCAAACACGCAGGGGATCCCATCTCGAACCTGACATCACATCAGGGAGCTCAATCTCAACCCAAAACCGCATAGGGTTATCTCAACCCATCTTATTACCTATTGATCTTCCCATCAATGATCTCGAATAGTCATGTGGTAGAACACATGCATCATAATCGACTTGGGTTGTACACTCTCAACCTGTTGGCCAAACGAGGAGCGGTATTCCCGACCCTGCTTGTGGGTATGATGCCAACTGGGGTATACTCTGCAAAGACTAGACACGGGAGCAACATTCTCTGGCCCTATGAAGATATGGGAGCAACATCTCTAACCATATGGGTAACAGATAGGAATCATACCCTATTGTCTAGAGTTCCCTCAACCCCAGGAGCCCTCTATCTCAATTCCTCATCCTGGGAGCTTAGACAGGGAGGAAGAGTTGGCTCAGTGTCGTCGATCAGCGTTGTTCTCATCATACTCATATCTGGTATATGCTTGTCTCAACAACAATTATTTCCTATTCATACAGGACATCAAATCAAATATTATGTTAGAACATACATAATCATATAAATCACAACATGATGGCATAATCATCCTCCCTCTCAAAATGGTGACAATCACAAACCTAAGCTTGTCTCGAACAACTGCACTGTCTCAATGTAAATATCTCAGTCCCAACTATATATATGGGATTCCTTGTCATCACAATGTATCCACGTCATATCCAGATCATGCTCAGACGACTCTTTAAGGAGCTTTTTCATCCTGCCTCACAGCTAGCCATGCTAGCAACATCATACTTAACCTCGGTCATGCTATGGACCTCTCATACATGATATCATGGCAGATCTTATATTAAAAGATCATCTAAAATGTGCTTCTTCAACAATAAACAATACATCCATGCAGTCACATATCATAGGAGAAATATCTCAGTCTTAAAAGTAAAACGTTTCATGTAGATATTCCAAAGGATGTCTGGTGGCAACTCTATGTGAATGAAGCAGCTCAATCATGAGTTTTTTCATGTTCTATGCACAAAATATATATACATATGGATGTTCAAAACGGAACAACAATGCTTCAATCAACTGTTAGATGCCATAACAAGTTCAACAACATTGCAATATAGAATTTCTTTCAGAATCGATTCATCATGCCATGACACATCATTTCGAGCTTCAGGAGCCATGTCCCTCTTACTTAGTTCATCAGAGGCTCGCCACCTGTCAAGGGTAGACCATCAGTATGTAAAACCAAAACCATAATCAAAATCAAGGCCATACCTTGGAACTCATCATCCTAACTTCGTGAGATACCTGTCAAATATGGACAAATCTGAAACGGGGAGCTTGCATCACGCAACGCTCTCAGCAAGCATAATGCCTTACCAAGAAACCTTAATCAGCCTTACATAAATCAATGTTATATCAACAAAGTCAGCTCATCAGAGTTTAGAAGCCAAACCAAAACTATTATCATAGTCATTGATATCATAGTATCAATTCTTTCGACCAGGTGACAGCTAGAGCTCATATCAAGTCTTGACTTCATTTATTGTTAAGCCAACAAGTCATTCATCTATCATGACATTACAAGTAACTTCTGTCACTAGATGCAAATGCATACACCATAGATGAGTCATGCAGGTTCCATCTTCATACATAATCACAACTATCAATACTTTCAACCATTGTGCTATGAACAACGAGGCCAATCATTTTTTCCCAAAAAACAAAAATCGACATATCAAATCATTAGACATTAGGTCGAGTCCAAATTTGTTATCATAGCGATATCTATCGTCCCAAAAAATGACTCAATCATCAATTCAAAGTTCTAAGTCATTGTTAAGCATCATGTCAAAGCTCCAAACACAGCTCATCTATATCAATTAGCCAAATCATGTCAAACTTTTGTAGCACAAACTTCAAACATAATGACATATCTACATGTATGTCCCGGTCACCTGCAAACTGTAAACATACAAGCTTTTCATGCTTACAGATCTTACTATTATCTGCAATACATCTGAAGTCCTGACATTTTCTAGATGACTATCTGATTTCAAGCACAATACTTCATGTTTCTGTGATCAGTTATTTAACCCAACAACTTCAGAATTCAGTTCACAGTGGCAGAATATGTCAGATATGTTGATTTTTGGAGCATCAGAAAGTGCTCTAAGTCCCAAATTTGGTGTAGAGGCTTAGACACTAGTATTCCAAAGAACCCAGAAAACATTTGTGGAAATTCCACTCAGATTTTGTTTTATTTGAAAAATTAATTATTTTAATGGGGACCCTAAGTCCAAACTTATGGAAATTAAATAATTAAAGGGTATTAAATAAAACAGGGTGTGAATCTTCTAGAGGACATGCATCAAGTCATGTTATAATCTTAGTCGTTCATTAGACATCTAATCTGGGTCGTTGATATGTCAACGAGAAGACTATAAAGGAAGGCTTGAGGGTCATTTGAAAAACATACTAAGACATTGAATTGATCTAAGATCGAAATTTCTAGGGTGGGTTTTGCTGAGAAATTCGAGCTAGAGATATAAGCAGTGAGGGGCAGAGATAGCATCTGGAGATGAAGATATTTTCTCAGTCGATGGATCATCATTCAAACAAAGGCAAAAGAGATCTAACCAAAGCCAGCGCGGAAGGAAGAGGGTTGACGCAAAGACTGTGTAGGCTCACACAGAAGCAACGCAGAGGAAGAGGAATGGTTTTTGGAATTTTGCTGGTGGGTCAGTTTCGGAGGCCAAGATGTAGAAAGTGGCACCAGGAGGCTATTCATTAGGGTCTACAGAGGCAAAACGACTTGGTTGAGGGCCAATGCTGAGCCTAGAATGGGGTGACGCAGTGGCTAGAAGTTCCATCATTGGATCTGCGCAGAGCTTCTCCGGGGTAGTGTTTTCTTCATTCGGGTCAACTGGGAACTCAGTGATTGAGTGAGGTAAATCCTCACAAATTCTTCTGCCAGTATTACTCTCTGTAACTGAATAACCCTAGGGGCATTCAGAGATGTATTCAGACATTGCTAATGCATAAGAATAAAACCCTCAGATCTGCTGCAATGGTTTCCCCGCATTGGGTTTTTCGAGGACTTAGTCCAAAATAAAGGTGTCATATGTGTAAATGATTTCCTTGTCTAGTTTCATTTTTTTTGAATCATAATTATTGTAGTGTAGGTTGCTTCAGTGATTGCTTCAATATTTCATGCATGTATTCAAAAATAATTGTGTAAAGTAAATTATATAATAGATGAAGTAATTCGGATGGTTGCAGTAAGATTCCTTAGATTGATTGAGACCTAGGAATTTTCACATAGTATCAGAGCATTGATGTGAAACGGGAAGGACAAATCTGATTTCTAAAGTGAAGGTCGTTGTTTCTGCAGTGCAGCAGAACGAATCCATTAAAGGACTGTGCAGTTCTGGCCAGGAAGGTTAAGATTTTCGTGGAAGTCTCTCTCTGAGTGAGTCGACGGAGAGAAAAGGCCTCCAGATTCGAGATCTTAATGTGCTAGAGGGAGCAGTGCAGAGCCTCCATGCAGAAGACAAAGGGACGAAGCTTTCTGAAGTTGTTGTTGGGCAGAAAAGCGTCAGAAGGAGTCAAGAGCACATATTTTAGGGAATTATTCCTTAGTGATTTCCTAGCCGAGGAAGTCAGCATTTATTAGTTGTTGAGCAATAGAGGAGCAGAAGAACTTACAACTCCACCAGAGAGTGCGTAAGCCTGCCAGGTGTTGCGCAGTAGGGAGAAAGACAGAGCAGATTCGACAATTTTTCTGTTGATATGGCATCTCACGGACTTCGTGATCAAGATCGGTTGGAGGGCTCCTCCAACTATATGATCTCGAAGAACGTTCTCAGTTCCTTCTGGATGAATATGATCTGAAGGCGTTAATGGAAAATGTGGTAGCTGTACCTACAAATCCGGATCAAAACAAGTAAAAGGCTGATATGGCGAACGCGAAGAGGTTTCTCCTTGATGGTGTCAAGGATCACATTGTCTCACATGTGGATGGCAAGAATACTCCCAGACAGATGTTGGTAGCTTTGCATGACCTATATGAAGGATCTTCTGAGAAATGGAAGTTGTACTTGGAGCGGAAGCTCCGTATGATCCAAATGCGGAAAGGGGACCGTGTAGCTTCATACCACATGTGGTTTCAGGAGGTTCGAGATTAGCTATCGGCAGTAGGTGCTACACCTACAGCTGCAACCATGGTACGGATGGCCCTTAACAGTGTCACAGAGGAGTGGCAAGTGTTTGTCTAGAGCATACTGGGTCGGGCAGTGTTACCTAGCTGGGAGCAGTTGTGGTCAGCTTTTCAGGAGGAAGAGCTAAGGAGAGACCTCATCAGGTGCAAACTTGATGGCAATAGTGGAAGTGAATCAAAATCCGTGGAGGAAGAGGATAACGCAACCCTTGCATCGAAGGGACAACAGGCGCAACAGAAACCGAAGCGTGATGCTTCAAAGGTCAAGCGCTTCATATGTGGCGAGATGGGCCACTATGCATCTCAGTGTCCTCTGAAGAAGAAGGGCAGAGATGAGAAGCATGACCCGAAAGTTGGAGCCGCGAGAATCGAGGAGGATGAGGTGGCCATGAGTGCCCATGCTTCTCCTAGTGAGAAGTGGGGTAATATTAAGTTGTAGTTCTTTTAACTTCAGTGGGGCAGGATCCTTGAGGAACCCACCTCATGAATCGTACCTTGCTATAGGAGCCCATGATCAACAATAGCAAGATGGAGGAGTATTCAGACGGAGCTGAGGAGTGATGGAGATGACAGTGTACTAGATAGCAGCGTTCATTTCTAGAGCAACGCAGAGCAGAAGCAGCAGCAGTGGTGCAGCGCAGTGCAGAGTAGTGCTTTACGCAGTGTAGAGCAACAACAGCGCAGAGCATCAGATGGACAACACATTAGCTATCAGTAGTCAGATTCTTCAACACCGAGGTGCATCCACTGAACACTTGTTCAATTTTGGGTGATTTTCAGCTGTTTCTCTCAACAACTAAGTTGCAATGCAGATGCAGTGTTAGCAGCATAGCAAATGCAACACTTGAGAGAGAGTTGTAGTTCAAATGTAGCAGTGGTAGTGGCAGTGTCATGGGTAGCAGTACAATGGCAGCAGCAGCGCATTGTTGGTGGATAGCATCAGCAGCACAGAGAATGCTTCAGGGTCAGAGCAGTATGCAGCAGGCATTATTGCTAGAGCAGTTCCCTCGCTAATATTGAGTGTTGATTTTTGTAGCATCAGAAAGTGCTCTAAGTCTCAAATTTGGTGTAGAGGCTTAGACACTAGTATTCCAAAGAACCCAGAAAGAGTTTGTGGAAATTTCATTCGGATTTTGTTTTATTTGAAAAAATAATTATTTTAATGGGGACCCTAAGTCTAAACTTGGGAAATTAAATAATTTAAGGGTATTAAATAAAACAGAGTGTGAATCTTCTAAACGACATGGATCAAGTCATGTTATAATATTAGCCATTGATTAGACATCTAATCAGGGTTGTTGATATGTCAACGAGAAGACTATAAAGGAAGGCTTGAGGGTCATCTGGAAAATAAACCGAGACACTGAATTGATCTAAGATCGAAATTTCTGGGGCGGGTTTGCTGAGAAATTAGAGCTAGAGATCTAAGCAATGAGGCACGGAGTTAGCATCCGGAGAGGAATAGATTTTCTCAGTCAGTGGAGAATCAGTCACGGAGAGGGAGAAGAAATCTAACCAAAGCCAGCGCTGAAGGAAGAGGGTTAACGCAGTGACTGCGTAGGCTCATGCAGAAGCAACGCAGAGGTAGAGGAAGGGTTTTCGAAATTTTGCTGGTGGATGAGTTTCGGAGGTCGGGATCTGGAAAGTGGCACCGAAAGGCTGTTCCTCAGGGTCCACATAGGCAAAAAATCTTGGTTGAGGGCCAACGATGAGCCTGGAAGGGGGTGACGCAGTCGCTGGAATTTCCAGCGTTGGATCTGCGCAGAGCTTCTCCAGGGCAGTGTTTTCTTCATCCGTATTAGTCGATAACTCAGTGATTGAGTGAGGTAAATCCTCACAAATTCTTCTGCCAATATTACTCTTTGTAACTGAATAACCCTAGGTGTATTCAGAGATGTATTCAGACATTGCTACTGCATAGGAATAAAACTCTCAGATCCGTTGCACCGGTTTTCCCGCATTGGGTTTTTTCGGGGACTTAGTCCAAAATAAAGGTGTCATATGTGTGAATGATTTCCTTGTTCAGTTTCCTAGTTCAGAATCATAATTATATTAGTGTAGGCTGCTTCAGTGATTGCTTCAGTATTTCATGAATGTATTCAGAAATAATTTTGTAAAGTAAATTACAAAATAGATGAAGTAATTCAGATGGTTGCGGTAGGATTCCTTAGATTGATTGACATCAAGGAATTTTCACAAGGGACCCCTTTATTCAAAGTTCAGACAGCCTCAGAAATCTTTGGATGATGGTTAACTATAGTCATACCCCGGGGCACTACCTTCAGGTTAGCATGGGAGCATTTTTAGCTTCCTGGACGCTACCTTTGCCTTAGCATTTTGCGTCGAGAGACGAAATATCCCAGATCTATGCCTACATCCGGAACAGGGACCTTAATTTGTACAGGCTTCAGATCTGAGTCTTGCTGCAGTCCAATAATGTCAGATGTACACAGATCATACTTCAACAATCTAGAATGCAAATAGGAACAGGAGTAAGAATCTTGAAACAAGATTCTCCCTCTGACTAGGGATCCACTTCATCCATCTTCATTCATTTCACCAACCTGTCTCTACTTGTAGTATACCTGTGTTCCTTCACATAGGCAACTTGCAGTGCTTGTATTATTTTCATCATGTGCCTCTTTACCTTTTTCCAGATCTAAATTTTCTTTCCTGCAGCTCGAATAAATCTTAAGAAGAATCTGCCTATCACTTCTCATCAAGGAAGTTAAAAACATCCAAGAATTCAAATATACATGCACGAAGTATAGGCAATGATAAAACACAATAATCATCATAATCATATCCATCAGTCTAAACAAGAGTAAAGTCATAAAGAAACATCATAAGTTAAGGAACACTTATCTTCAGTGAGAGATGATCCTCTCCCTCTTGAATCAACCTTCAAGAGCCACCCATAGTCCACATAACAATGTTGCCTTTAATCGACTTTATCAACAAACAGGCCTACTCGAGACTATCCCATCTAGGGCTCCCTTAAATCTATCACAAGTACTTGAATATATTGTTTATTACAATGCTAGGGTTTCATATATCATATCATATACCAAATATCAAATCTTTTCCATAAACCAGCGTTTCTCTCCAACCTTAACCATCAAACCCTTATGCACTAGCTACCTAGGGTTTTCTTCATACCCTAGAATTCTTTTAGGTCTCCACCATCCTCTTCTTGCTTCCATCAATTGTGTCTCCATGTCTTTTCTTCAGCCCAACTCTAATACCATGTTAATTTTTCATAGGGCTACATGTTGATTTTTGTAGTATCGAATGTGCTCTAACTAAGACATATGCATTCTCCAAGACCCAGAAATCGTTTGGTGAAATTCCACCTAGAGATGATTTAATTAAAATAATTAATCATTTTTAATGAGTTCCTAAGTCTAAACTTAGGAAATGTGATTAATTAAAGGGTATTAATTAAATTAGGTGTGAATCTTCTAGATAAAGACGAGGATCGAGTCCAAGTCAATCTTAGCCATCAATTAAGTTCTAATCAAGGTCGTTGATGTCTCAATGAGTAATTATAAGAAGGAACTCAATGGGCACTTAGAGGACATATCGAGTCACTTGTGAGATCGAATTTGCTGGGAGATTGAAATCTCAGAGTAGCAGTGTTGAGTTGCCAGAGAAAGATCCAATGATTTTGTTCTAGTGAGGGGCAAAGATAGTAAGGCTTGAGGAAGGTTTCCAGAACCGGTGAATGCAAGGCAGAGAAGACATCAAGAGCCACAGAGAGGCAACACAGAGCTTCAAAGCTGATTCTGCTTTCTGCGGGGAGACAAAGCAGATTCAGCGCTAGGAGTCGGGGTTTGAGTCCGGAAGGCCAAAGAGTCGAGTTTCCAGTGAGCAGAAGATCAGAACGAAAGAGTGACGCAGTTCCTCGAGTTGTGACGCAGTGACTACGCAGGGCAGCCCATTATAAGCCTAGATCAGTGTTGGATCGCCAGTGACAGTGTGAGAATTTTCTCATTAACTCTTTTGTCAGTATTTCTCTGTATCGGATAGCCAATTTGGGCATTCAACGATTTGTACTTAGATTACTACTGCATAATAATAAAACCCTCAGTTGTTGCACCGGTTTTCCCAAGTTAGGTTTTTTCGGGAAAGATTTTCTAAAATAATGGTGTATTTTTGTGTCTATGTTTCTATCTTTCCTGCGTTTTATTTTCCGCAGTATTTTATGTTGTGTAGGTTGCAGAGTATTTGATTTCGATATTTACTGTGTAACGCTATATATAATTTGTTCAGTAATTAACGAATAGGAGAAATCTAATCAGTTGTTGCAGTATTATTCGAGCAACCGAATTTTCACATGGTATCAAAGCGCAGATAGAAGCGGAGGAGCTCAATTGCAGAATGAGAGAGGGAGATTCGAGGCACTGCGTAGGCAACTGCTCGAAAACCACAAGAGGATGCGCAGTCCATAGCCAGTAGGGCAGATTTTTTAGGAAATTTGTGTCTCTGAGTGAGTCAACAGAGAACAAAATTTCCAGATCAAGAATTGTCAGAGGTAGAGGGAGTAGCAACATTGTTTCCCTTGAAGAGCAGATCTTTAGCTGGGACATAGTTATTTTGCAGCAGTTGCTAGCAGAATAGCGTCAGAAGGAAAGAAGGGAACATACTAAGGGAATTTTGTCCTCGGAGAATTTCTAGCCAAGAAATTCTAATTTTCCACGCAAAGCAGCAATAGCCGAGGGCATATTTTCTCACTCCAACAAGGAGTGCGTAGAGCTAGTCAACAGCATCGCAGAGGGTTAGAGTCAGAGTTCGAATTTTGGTTGGCGATATGGCATGAGTTGGGTTGAGACATCAAGATCGGTTGGACTGTGCATCCAACTACGTGATCTGGAAGGCTAGATTCATTTGCCTTCTAGACGAGTATGATCTCAGCACTTTATATCAGTTCAGTGGTAGTTGTACCCATAGACGCAGATCAGCTAAATGCCTACAAGAAAGAAATGGCGAAGGCGAAGAGGATGATCCTCGATGGAGTTCGGAATCATGTGGTATATCACATAGCAGACAAGGATACCACCACAAAAATGTGGGATGCATTGGCCACATTGTATCAGGGATCTTCCGAGAAATGGAAGATGTACGTGGAGGAGAAGCTGAGGGTGACCAGGATGCAAAAGGGGGAACACATAGATCCCTTCCTTACGATACTTCAGGATATCCGAGATTAGCTGGTGGTTGTAAGGTCAGCACCTCAGTCTACGGAGTTTGTATAGATAGCCCTCAACAACGTTTCTGAGGACTGGAAAGTCTTTGTCCAGAGTATCCTGGGTAGAGAGAAGTTGTTGTATTGGGAAAGAGTGTGGGTTGATCTACAACAGAAAGAGATGAGGCGAGACTTGGTGAAGAGCACCATAAGTGGCAACAGTAACTGTGGAGTGAAGCTCGAGAAGGAGGAGGAGAATGTAGCCCTCGCATCAACGGGGCAGCAAGAGTAACGCAGAAGAAAGAAGGATGTTTCGAAGATAAAATGCTTCAGATGTGGCGAGCTAGGCCAATAGTTATCAATGTCCTCTCAGGAAGAAGAAAAAAGAGGAGAAGCAGGATCAACAAGCTGCATCCGTTGAGATAGATAGGCTATCCTCCAGATTGGAGGAAGAATTTGCCATGATCACCGAGATACCTCTAGGAGAGGGTGGGGTGATTTGGTTTTGTAGCCTAGAGAGCTACAGATGGGCAGGATCCTTAAGGATTCCACCTCTTAGATCAATACCTTGCTACAGGAGCCCATAACAGCAGTAGCAGGATGGATCAGTGGCAGTTGGTGCAGTCTGGTACCAGAGTGACAAATTCAGTAGCTAGTAGTAGTCGGAGACTGAACAATGCAGAGCAGAGTTGGCAGCAATGCAGTTGACACATTGCATAGTCATCAACAGCGTAGAGGCCTCAGTGACAGTGCAAAGACTAGCAGCAGTCAGGACTCAAGTGACAGATGCATTAGACTGAACACAATTGGTTCAGTATCATGGACATTTCTCAGTTGCAACTACAGCAGATGAGAGGAGTTGCAGATATTGCAGTAGCAGATGCAACAGAGTTGCAGTTCACATCCAGTAGTTGACAGCAGTTTAGCAAAGTCAGCAGCAGCACAAATGCAGCGCAGAATCAAAGTTGCGCAGTGGTTGGTGGGAAGTGAGGCCAAACATTAGCAGTGCAGCAAGAGATGGTACAAAATAAGAGTATTGCTAACAAAAGGGCAGCAATACTAGAACACATTCCTAGCTAAGAGGGACTGTTGATTTTTGTAACATCGGATGTGCTCTAGCCTCGAGATTTTGCAGAGACTAAGACACATGCATTCTACAAGACCCAGAAAGCGTTTGGTGAAATTCCACCTAGAGATGATTTAATCAAAATAATTAATCATTTTTAACGAGTTCCTAAGTCTATACTTAGGAAATGTGATTAATTAAAGAGTATTAATTAAATCAAGTGTGAATCTTGTAGATAAAGACGAGGATCGAGTCCAAGTTAAACTTATCCATCGATTACATTCTAATCACGGTCATTGATGTCTCAACGAGAGATTATAAGAAGGAACTCAATGGTCACTTGGAGGACATATCGAGTCACCTGTGAGATCAAATTTGCTAGGAGATCAAATTCTCAGAGTAGCAGTGCTGAGTAGCCAGAGAGAGATCCAGTCATTTCGTTGTAGTCAAGGGAAGAGATAGTAAGGCCAAAGGAAGGTTTTCAAATTAGTGAGTGCAAGGCAGAGAAGACATCAAGATCCATAGAGAGGCAACGCAGTACCACGCAAAGGCAACACAGAGCTTTAGAGGTGATTTCACTTTCTGCTGGGAGACAAAGCAGATTCAGTGCCAGAAGCCGGGGTGTGAGTCCGGAAGGCCAGAGAGTCAAGATTCCAGTAAGCAGAAGATCAAAAGTAGAGGGTGACATAGTGACTGTGTAGGCTGACGCAGTGACTGCACAGAGATAGTGCAGGGCAGCCCATTCTGAGCCCAGATCAGTGTTGGATTGCTAGTGACAGTGTGAGAATTTTCTCACTAACTCTTTTGTCAGTATTTCTTTATATCTCACTAAGTCTTTTGTCATTGACTCTTTTGTCAGTAATACTCTGTAGCAATCGTACGGCTATGTTCCAGAAAACCCTAGATCAAAGCGAGCCTCACCCCTGTGATTTTGGACCCTTTGTGAACTCCTTCTAGCAAACCTGTGCGAGCCAATACAGAAATATGAGAGTAGAAGATAGCTAGATCAATGTGTCCAAATAAGCTTGAGGTCTCTTCTATTTCATGAGGGTCCACTTGGGGTTGGGGCTGACTTAACCAATTTCACATGTGCTTAGGACCGACCCATTTCATTATACATGTATGAATAAAATAATTCAAAAATCAACTTTCGCTTAACCAAATAGGGTGATATTTAGGTCGATTTTGGTCCTCTCAAAAAGAGGAATCTATTACAATTATTATCTTCATCATATGAGTTGTCCAAATTGGAATTTGTCCGTAGTTTCATAATTTTAACAACTTTAAGTCCATCGAAGAAAGAGCTGATATTTTTGCCCGAAAATCTCCTCGTGCTAAGTAGCACTGTTAGTCTTGGCTAAACAACTCAAGAGTACTCTAATTCAGAAATTCAAATTGTCAAAAATCCCTCAAAATGGTGCATATTCCTTCTATTTATCTTTGTCTCCCCCTCTCTCTCCTTGTGGGCTCCAACAATTTGACCGTTCTCTTCCTTCTTCTCCGTAGCTCAATTTTCCTAAGGGTTTTGAATTCCCCTTTTGGGTGCCCCCCACATCCACACTACCAATTTATTTTTATTTTTCTCTAATGTTGGTGGCCTCAATTTCTCCAAAAATTAAGTGGGGACTCCCTCCACCCACTTTTCCTAAGTTGCATGCCAAAATATTTCCCAACACCCAAATTGCAAAAATGGGAATTCTTCTTAGCAAAATTAATTTAATTGGGGACATTACAAAAACACTAGGGAAGTACCATTGAAGAATATAACTAGGTTCGGTCTTCATAAATTGTACTTGAGTCAATACTTATTGTACTTGTCAAAAGAATAAGAAAAGAATTTTATATTATTATTAAATGACTTATTAAAGCATGGGTTTCATTATTGGGTCGTATTTATTTTAGGTGAAAGTCCCTATTGTAGACTTCTAGGTGTTATTCTGAGTCTATAGGATTATTGCACATTTAAATTGATCCATATTGTGCTTTTGAATCATACAATTAGGTCCAGTATTGAGTAAAATATGATTTATGAAGCCTCCACATCAAGTCGGCCTTAAGGTGATCAAGTAAGCCTCAAATCCAGTAATTCGAACCCATGAGAAGACTATATATACAGTGGAATCAAACTCACTTTGAACCAATTCACTGCAACACAAAAATTTGATTTTGTAGTTGCAACAAGGAGAAATTGTGAAATTTTGGAGAAGGACTTTCTAGATTCGGTTATGGGCACACTTATAGAGTTGAAGAAAATCAAATTTTTGGAACTACTCTCTCTGCATTTCGATCTATAGTTTGGGAGTTCGAAGTTCTCAAATTTTTGCTGCAACAGTTCCTGCACTAGTTGCTACCAAGGTGGTGCTGCCAAGAGAAGAGGAAGTCGAAGTTTGTTTTGTTCAATGTTGCTGTTTGGGGAAGTTTTATTGGGCCTAAATCGAAGTGTTTGAAGCTAGATCGAAGTCTCTACCTCAAGATCGAAGTCTCAATAAGCAAGGTCGAAGTTCCCGGTCATCATTGTGTTGCTATTGTTGTTTCTACTACCAAATTCAGGAAGGATCACAAGGAAAGTTGACTTGGTGAGGAGGAAGTCTGGGTCAAGGTCTAGAGTCTCAAGCATCACTATTGAAGGAAGAATTACTAACAGCCTACAGGTTTTCCCCTCGAACCCTGGATGCTCGCCTACATCTTGTGTCATTAATCTATGTGTTTTTTCTTAATGAACTAATAAGAAGAAAGATAAGAAGAACATAATAAGAACTAAAGAAGATCACAAATAAATAATCAAGAACAAGAGGATCTTTCTGCCTTTCTGATTCTCTAACATGGTATCAGAGCTTTGGTGATGAAAGGACGAAAGTCTCAATAACTTGATCAAGGAAGTCATAATAAGTTCACTAGAGGGAAGAAGTCTCCACTATCATCAAGATAGATGTCTAACACTATCAAGGGAGAGAAAAAACTTGCAGGAGCTGCAAATTATAGATCTTGGAAGAAAAGGATTGACGTCATCCTTAAAAATAACAAGGTCTTAGATTTATTCAAAGGATAAATGAAAACGCCTACGAAAGAATCAAGTGATGCTGACAAAGTAAAGAGAATTGGAACTAGTAGCTATGACTTTGTTGGTTGAAGGCATTAAGGACAATCTTGTCCCCTTCATGGCAAATATTGATCATGTTTAGGAAATGTATGAGGCTTTGTCAAAACTATTCACCATCAAGAACATTGGAAAAGTGGCAAGCCTAAAGAATGAACTAAGAACTACTAAAATGACAAAGGAGGATATTGTTTCCTCTTTCTTTGTGAGGATAACAAGGATAAGGGATGAACTTCTTGCCATTGATGAAATAGTACCAGATAAAAAATTGGTGATATACAGCCATTCTGGGACTACCACCTTCTTATGTTTCCTTTGCTTCTGCTCTCAACAGTTGGAAAGAAACACCCACCTTTGAGGACCTATGGACAGCTTGCAGTCAAAAAGAGTTAAGAGTATCCAGGTAACCAACAATGAATAATTTTCAAATACTTATGTTGCTCATCATAAAGGAAGATTCAAGAAGAAGGCACAAAAGAAGAAGGTTGATATGTCAAAGATTGAGTGTTATCATTGTCACAGAATGGGACACTACAGGAGTGATTTCCCTTACAATCCTAGAAGCAAGAAAAGATATAGAGATCATGCAAACATGGCTGAAGAAACATCATCCTCCAAGAAAGCAAAGACCGAAGAAGAATTGAGGGACTTGCACTACTAAGCCCCTTTTTCTCTTATATTTCATTTGTATATTTTATGTACTATAGGTTTAACAAATTCTTGGAAATATACTTCTTTGTTTTATAAGTTTTAGGTTTTCCCTCAAAGCTTGGGAGGGAGCCCACAACAACTCTTCAAGATAAGTATCGCATTCCCTCTTCTTGTCTTCATGTACCTATTTAATATTTTGATTATATTATATACTAATCACTTGTCTACCTCTATTCCCTGTCTAGGAATCAATCTGTCGAATATTCAAGAATCATGGAGAAGGCTTCAAGGATCAAATGAGGCCACAGAAGTAAAAAGGTTTGTCAAAGAATCAAAGGTATGTATTGAAAATATATAGTCTTAATACTCTTTTTGAAATATCCATTCCTAAGTTACTAAATGTTGCTATGTCTAGCTCTACGGAATCCTAAAAGGATTATTGTTTGCGATGATTCATCATCTGATGAATCCACCCACCTTACACACCTTTGATTGCTTATATAAATAGAACCTTAAGGAGGTTCTCTAGAAAACCCTAACCTAAGGGTATGTTGATGATGTGTGAAACCCTAAACCTATCTAGGGATATTTAAGAAGAAATTGTTGTTTTGATTAATGTTTTGACATTGATAATGTCATGTTTGGGATTTTGATATGATCATGGAAGTTGTTAAATTCTGAAGATGTTCTATGCTAGATGCAAATATAATTTAAACTTCTAGGGCTTTAATGAAAGTAAGATGCAGATAGAACATACCAATAGATCGATGGAAGACAAGCCAAAAACAGATATAAAGAATGGTGGTGTTACGACAGTCAACAGGATGCTTCAACCAGCAAAGTCTCCATAAGGTCAGTCAACCCAATGTGTCACACAACCCCAAGACAAACACACTGCACCAAGAATCCCTAAATGCAGAACCAAGAACGCTACTCCATCGCCATCCAAGAGAGAAGAAAATGCCTCCACAAAAATGTGTGTGTAAAATGAACTCCAAGTCTCTCCAATATATAGACATATGTGGGGTTGTGTGACACATCTCTTATGCATGTGGGATAAATCAGGCCGACCTTGCACATGTGGAATAAATTCAAAATACATGTTTTGCTCATCCGATCAAGACGATCTTTAGATTAATCTTGCACCTCTCCGAAAGAGGAATCCAATAAAAATTTTGGCATCGTCGTTTGAGCATCACATCATGGAGTTTAGACCTAGTTGTCCAAAATTAACACTCCCTCTCAAATAGGGAGAAATCCATCCACCAGTTCCATCCAAACATCATGCGTCATCCCGCCGTAACTTGCTTTGTTGGCTTCTTTATTTCAGAACAGAAGGTGAGTCACAAATACATCACTCACGGCTAACCCGAAGTCAGCTCAGAGGTCTGAAACCTCTATAGGACTCTAAGGAGTCACACACCAACCCGAAGTTGGTTTCACTGACCCGAAGTCAATTGGAGGTCTGAAACCTCTCTTGGACTCGAGAGAGTCATATACTAACCCGAAGTTAGTTTCACTGACCTGAAGTCAGTTGGAGGTCTGAAACCTCTCTTGGACTCGAGAGAGTCATATACTAACCCGAAGTTAGTTTCACTGACCCAAAGTCATTTGGAAGTCCGAAACCTCGCTAGACTTGATCCCAGATCAAGTGGTTGGACACGTGCCATCCTAGACACAGAGAGTATGGCAATCTCCGATGCATCCATCAGTTTTTCTATGGTCTCTATTCTCATTTCCCACCTCATTGGCCAAATGAGAGGTACTTCCCATGAGTCTGAAACTCCATGGGTAGGATGCATACGAGGCACATATCAGAGAGAGGTAAACCAACTCAATATCATCACGGTGGGGTGGAAGCACACCAACTAGGTTTGGCAAGCCTAACCCTGTGGTTGCTTATAGCACCAATAAGTTATCCCCAAAGCCCCCCTGGAGTTCCAAGAACTCATCATCCAACAAGACCCTCCAAATAGGGTCGTTCCACAATTCCAAGATTCTCACGTAAGGTTTAGGAACATGACCTTCCCCAAGGGCTCTGTGAGAAAATCTGTGACTTGCTCATCAATTCCTATATGATCGAGCCTTACGGCGCCTCACTGTACCATATCCCAGATAAGTGGTACCAGACATCAACATGCTTGGATCGATCGTGGAACACGACGAGATTCTCTAACAAACGAATCCTCCTCTAGTTATCACAAAGGATAACGGTGGCATCTAGCACATGCTCGAACAGCTCACTGAAGAGCTTTCGCAACCAAGTGACTTCACAACGGGCCATACTTGCTGCAGTGTATTCGTCCTCAGCGATGCTCAAGGCTACCGACTTTCTTTTTCTGCTCGAAGCAGATCTACGTGTGAAGCAGCATCCAGATGTGCTCTTACGATCCACCACACTGCCAACCCAATCGGCATCAGAATATCCAAGGAGTTTCATGCTCCCAACAGTGTATCTCAACCCATGGTCTAACGTGCCCCAGAGATATCTCAAGAGTTTCTTGGCACCAACCCAGTGAATGTTATGAGGATCAACCATGTGTTGACTCAAAGTGTTCACTGCACAACATACATCTGGACGGATGTTCCCGAAGAACATCAGGGCCCCTACGAGTTAACGATACTCAGCAGGATTTGCTAGCACAGGCCCAGTAGCGATGCCACTCAACTTCTTAAAGTTGGGCTCCATCCGTGTCGACACGGACTTACAGTCCACCATACCAAACCTTTCCCGAAGCTTTACAATGTATTTTCCTTGAGAAAGGAAAATCTCGCCAGGTCTCTGCTAGACCTCCAGGCCTAGGAAGTAATACATCAGTCCTAGGTCCTTCATCTCGAACTTACCAGCGAGCTCCCTCTTGCATTGATGAATGAGAGGGTCATCGTTTGTCAAGAAGAGATCGTCCAAATAGAGAACCAGAATGAGAGGCTTTTCTCTATCAACCTGCAAACATAGGTGACTTGATCCTGGACTTCAAACCCCAGAGGTTGCTCTACATACACCTCTTCCTTTATTGCACTATGCAGAAAGGCGGTCTTCACATCCATCTGATGATGATTCCATCCTTGCGTAGCAGCAAGGGTAATAATAGATCATAGGTGCAATCATAATCAATGCCTTCCTAGAGAAAAGTCTCAGGCAACACATATTGCCTTGTACTTTTCAGCACTCCCATCATATCCATGCTTGATCTTATAGAGCCATATCGAGGTGACAACAGTTTTGACCTGCGGTTTGGGGACCATATCCCAGACATCATCCTGTATCGCACCCTACCAGACTTGATGCTTTACAGCTTCTTCAAAAGATCCGAGCTCATATTGTACTCATGGCAACTAGATACCTCTGATATTTATATGGTTTCTTGCTTTTCCCAAAATTTGCCCCCTTGGAGCCATATGTCTCTAAGCCATGAGGGTTGTAGTCTCCTTAATGGCAGCTTCTCTTGAGAGAGAAGACATCTGTAAGAACATCCTCCCAAGGCAGCATATCAAATAAGTCAGAATGCATCAAATGTATTTGTGACACTTGAGGAATGAGGAAAAGTCCCCTATGCTTTTATTTGTCATAATCCTGACAAATGTCCTCATGACTGAGCATCCCAGACACCAACTCTTTGTAATCATGGGCCTAAATCTTACTCACCCACTATCAAGGCCATTCAAGAATCATAGCCATATACTGCCATATGTCACTGTCCATATCTTTCTACACATCAAGAACAAATAAAGATGACTTACATGCAGAAGATGCTTTCCGCTTACGTTCCTTTGGCCTTTGTTCTTGATGTACCAAGCAGATCTCATAGAGAATATTGCTGCTTTAAACTCTACCAGCCCATCAATTCCCTCAGTTTCTGCCAATGTTGTTCTTACTGCCTATACATAGTCTGCAACTTATCACAGCTACTGCGCATAATTCATATCACCATCTTTATCGTCATAGCTACAATATATGTTGCAACCAACACTGCTCCAAAAGACTTCTGTCAAGGATACATCCTCAAATCACGGTTTGCATCACTGCCACTGTATTCGGATTCACTGTTCCTTTGTCCTGAATAGTACATATTCCTCACAAATTCTCACAGTGATTTTGAATGATGTCACAGTGAGATCCTCTAGAAACTTTCAAAACAATGATGAAATAATGTGTCAATGATTCCTTGGAGATCAATACCGACTTCTGGAACTTCTGATGCTTGTCCCAACTCTTCATAAATTGATCAACATTATGCTTTAAAATAACAAAGATTTAATCCTTGAGAAGCTTAGGATAGATCTTCCACAGTGGTTGTCCCTTCAGGATCCTTTCCACAGAGAGTTGTTGCTTATACTCAGAATTTTGAACCTCCAGGGATGCAACAAAGTCCTTTACTTATCTCATGTTCAAGGTTTCCAAACAGGTCTGAGGTCTTATAGTTGCAAATACAAATGAAACAAAGTCTTGAGGCTGCAGTTCGAGCTTGGCAAGAGTCTTCACACCGTTATAGAAGCTAGTCCAAGCTTCACAAGATTGTCCCTGTCTCTGTTCAAGGTTGACACAGATCTTTGGAAAGTAGTCCCTCCACAGAAGTACAAGCTACCACGTTTGTATACTGCCCAGGTGACTATTCCAATAATGCTGAATCTCTTTACTGTGACTGTCTCACAGGTTGAGCTACAGGTAGGTCCAGATTCGATGTAAAACCCAACCTCCACAGTCAGTGATCCGAGTCTTCTTCACATAGGAACAAGTTGCAATTTCCTCAAATCATTGTTACAGCAAATCTGAATTCTTCAAATACTTCAATACCAAAGTCTGCTTTAATGTTGTTTCCCCACCAATCCGCAATGCAACAGAGGTGTTCCTCAACAGAACCAAACTATTTTATGAAGCTCCTTCATAGGACTGCAATTCCGAGCTATTGTAGTGGCTTTAAAAAAAATAGTTCTGACCACATTTCAGTGATCCAAGTTAGATAAAATCTGCCCAAACAGAGGTCGAATTCAGCAACAGGTTCGAGCATCCAAATGTTTCTAGCCTCAACTCCAAAGTTTCCAAGCTTGTGATTACACGTCTAAGCTCGAAGCTTTGATGGTTGTCCGAACTCTCACAAATACAGGTCCGAGTATTATTGGACTGTGAATATTGCATACCAGCTGAGGACGGGGTTGCAACAATTTTTACAAGTTTCAATTACCCAGATTCGAACTCGAGTTGCTGTAGTATGATCTTAATAATTACAAGTCCGAGGTTACCACAGTTTACAAACCACAGGATCGATTGCCCGAAGTACCTATAAACTTTAATGTCTCTCCTTGTATCGCCCACGTCCAAGCCCTGGACTATGGAGGATGGCTTCGTCATCGAGCTTCGTCATAGTTGGACACACCATTGGCCCACGAAAGTTAACGCAAAAAAAATCGAACCTGGGACGTGGTGTTCCGAGCCACGTTATGATTAACAGGATTGCAGATTGCGAAAGAGGGATTGCAGTCGTACATAATTTTTGTCCTTTCTCAGGGTGCGGAAACCTGGTTCCAGCACCCACCCATACTACTTCGGGTGAGACTTTGACCTGCGCAAGCAGGTCACTGCCGAAAGAGTCAGTAGTATAGGGGTTTGTTGGCAAACCTTGAACTCCAAACCTGGGTCAGGACCCCTCGAACCAACACTGTGCGAGTGAGAAAATGGTGACGGAATGCATATGTTGTCCATGCGTATGTTGCCCTTCAGTTTCTACGCTATTGTTTGTTGTGGTGGTATGGCCTGTGGCCTACCACACAGCCTTAATGGCACCCTTATTTTCCCTTAGAATAGCCCTCATCTCGCTGCCCTAGATCTTTGACATAAGCTGGGCGTTGTCTTCTCCTAGCTCCGATACCATGTTAAATTTTGAAGATGTTCTATGCTAGATGCAAATATACTTTAAACTTCTAGGGCTTTAATGAAAGTAAGATGCACATAACATACCAATAGATCGATGGAAGACAAGCCAAAAACAAAGATAAATAATGGTGGCGTTACGGCGGTCAGCAGGATGCTTCAACCAACAAAGTCTCCATGAGGTCAGCCAACCCAATGTGTCACACAACCCCAAGACGTCTCATCAAGAATACTCCACAAAGATGTTGCACCAAGAAGCCCTAAACGCAGAACCAAGAACGCTGCTCCATCGCCATCCAAGAGAGAAGGAAATGCCTCCACAAAAATGTGTTTAAAATGAACTCCAAGTCTCTCCAATATATAGGCATCTGTGGGGGTGTGTGACACATCTCTTATGCATGTGGGATAAATCAGGCCGACCTTCTGATCAAGATGATCTTTAGATCGATCTTGCACCTCTCTGAAAGAGGAATCCAATAAAAATATTGGCATCGTCATCTGAGCATCACATCATGGAGTTTGGACCTAGTTGTCCAAAAGTAACAGAAGCTCTAGACTTGCCTGAGTTAAAATGATGTTGTTCGAAATCCCGACCTCTAAAGTCTGATATAATAAGGGTTTACTTTGACAATGAACCGAAACCCTAGGTTTTGTCTAGGTCTATAGGTAAAATCCTTGTTATGAAAGTGCTAGGAGTGAAACCCTAGGTATAAGTTCTCTTGATTGAATCCCTAGCCTAGTCTAGGTCAATATATGTCTAATGTATTAGTGTTGACTAACATATGATGTGCTTATATTGGTGATCTCCTAGATATGTGTGTTGACCTATTTTCTAATGGTCCTAAGAATCTGGGGTTTGAAAACAAACCTTAGTCAAAGTTTGAAAGATCTAGGATGATGACTGAAAAGCCTAGGTTCTATAAATAAATCCTAGTAATGATTAAATTCTCTAATATGTATGTTGGTTTGAATCTATATAATGTGTGTTGAGAATTTACAGATGAAAATCTAGGGTTTACAGCGAATCCTACTGCAAGTTACTTATGATGTGTTTATTGAATTATAGGATTTACATTAAACCCTAGTAGAAGCTCTTCATGATATGTTTTGCTAATTGATTTAAAATCTAGGGTATGCAACTAAATCTAGTGAAAGTTGATCATGTCAATCGCTGAGTTGTGGTTAATCTTGATTGAGTCTTTTATATGAAATCTATTATTTGTATGAAACCCTAGTGGAAAGTCTAACATGAAAATTCTAAAGGTTGTTAGATATCTTGTAGATCTATATTGATTCTAGGGTTTACAAAATGTTGTAGCAAGGTATATTATACCTATGAAAGAAACATTGAAACCCTAGATAAAATGAAAGACATTGTGAAATAGTATAGGGTTTATGATATAATTCCCTAGCAAAATGTTGAAGAGTATATGTTGCTTGTCTGGGTATCTAATATGTTTAAAGTTGAAAATGCTTCCGTAACTATGATATGGCTAACTTTATGCTTCTATAGTTTTGGTTGTACTTGCTATATAAAGTTGTGCAGGTACATCATGAAGATGAGAAGCTACTAAGTATGATGAAAAGGATGGAAGCCATAAAAGATTCTCCAACACCTAAAGAAGAAGTTAAATCTCCTACATTAAGAGGGAGCTTGGATAAAAGAAGAAATGTTTATGGTTCTCTACTTCATGTGTCATGCACTAGACTAGGACTAACAACTATAAGTCTTAGTGAAGACCATGAGTAAGAATCATAGTCATGGTTAGAGAATATATTATGAAAGGACATGTTGCCACATTTAAAGTAGGAAGAGGAATCTTCTCCTAAAAGATTCTATTGATAGTTCTACTGGAATTAGTTTAAGGGAAACATCGAAACCCCAAATTTTGTTTTGATTATATATTTTAAATTATTGATGATTGGGGTTTGCATTTGCACAGGTGAATCTCTCGAAGGACTTGATAGCATGTCTGTTACCAATCAGCTTGATTGGGAGAGATTGGTTGTCCTTGATCTGTTGGATCAAGGTGGGATGAGGATTTGTGAGTGAAGCATTTCCTGGAAAGACATCAGGTCAGCACTTTGTGTTGATGTCTGGTTGGGAGCATGGCATCAAGTGGATGTGCACCTAGTTCCCTGGGTTGAAGGTTAGTAAGTAAGCTTGATAGTACCTATAGAGGTTGAAAGCTTTAATCCATCTTAGTCCCATTTGGATAGATTGCCTTGGTCTGAAATCTAGTCCATGGCTATTGATTTTTGGCTAGCATCGCATGTGCTCTGGCTCCGAAATTTTGTGGAGGGGCTAGAACACATGAGATCTCCAAGACCCAGAAATCATTTGGAGAAATTCCACTCAGAGTGCATTTTATTCAAATAATTAATTATTTTTAATGGAGCCTAAGTTAAAACTTAGGAAATTAAATTAATTAAAGTGAATTAATGTAAATATGGGTGAGAAGCTTCTAAGTGATGAGGATCAAGTCTGTTTTAATCTTAGTCGTTGATTAAAGATTTTATCACGGCCGTTGATCCATCAACAGGAAAAGTATAAAGGAAGGCTTGAGGGTCAATTGGAGAACACACACACACACACAGCAGCACTTGAGCTAAATCGAAATTCTGGGGAGTGGTTTGCTGAGATTTTCGGAGTGATTTCTAGTGCAAAGAGGGGCAGTTCGACAATGGGACTTCAGTTCAAGGCCGAGAACACATAGCAGAGAGGCAGCGCATCACTAAGGAGAGACAGTGCAACACCTAAGAGGGTGACACAAAGCCTGGAGAGGTGATGCAGTCACTAAAGAGGCAGCGTTAGGGCTTCTATGAGGCAGATCAGGCTTCAATTCAGCAGATCAATGTCTAAGATAGGAAGGCTCACAAGGAGGGTGACGCAGCTCCTAGAGGAGGTGATGCAATCTCAACGCAAAGCTGGGAGCAATTGTCGCTGCACAGCACTAGGGACAGCGCAGTCACCTGTGGGGTTTGATCATCTTGTTGCTGGATCAGCCAAAATAACTGTCTTCAAATAAAGGTACTTCTATCGGGATTTTCTCTATTGCATGAGCTGGATTTGGCACCCTAGTTGTATTCAGAAATCTGCTTAATAATAAAACCCTCATATCTGTTGCACCAGTTTTCCCGCATTGGGTTTTTCCGGGGACGTTTAGTCCAAAAATAAGTGTGTCCTTTGTGTAATTGTCTCATTTATTTTCCAGTACTTTATCTGCATATTGGTGTCGTCTGCAGCATATTTGCATTAATATCTACTTAAGAATTCTGTTAATCGCTTGTTAATTGAAGAACACAAGTAGGAAATTCAAATCAGTTAACCACAGTAGGATTTCTATTTGTTAGATTTAGAAATTTTCAAATGGTATCAGAGCGATTGTAGATTAAGAAGGACTGAAGCCATCAGCGAAAGGACAGAGGAAATTTGTTGTAGAAAAGCAGTTGTTCCAAGAGACATCGCAGTTCTGGGCTAGAGAGGCAAAGGAAAGGTGATACAGTCACCAAGGAAGGCTCACGTAGACCCTGCATCAGCTTGCTAGGGTAATGTTGTAGCTGCAGGAGGCAGCGTAGTGATTCTTGGGCCAGCGCAGAGGCTATTGAGTCTCATTTTTCCCATTGTCATGGCTAAAGGTGCAGTACAGTTTTTATTTGGAGTTGCTAGTGGGACGTTGATTATGTTGGTGCAGAAATGTGTCTAGTGGGGTAGTGGCAAAGTAGAGGGAAGCAGTTCCTCAGAAGATTTATTGCCAAGAAGTCTAGATCTAGTGTTGAGCAACAGGAAAGAGAGATTAGAGAGGAGTGCTTCGACATTTGTTGGTAGAAGGATTTCCATTAAGGAAATAGAAATTCAGAGGGAGCTTGTTCCTTAGAGGATTTCTAGCGCCAAAGAAAGAGGGAGAAAGGAACTTGTTCGACATTTAGTTGAGCAGAGATGGTCGTGAATGGACTGAGGGATCAGGACAGGTTGGATGGAGCATCCAACTTTGTCATTTGGAAGGTCAGGATCCTAGCAGTTTTGGATGAACATGGCATCAAGGATTATACCTTGAGGACAGTTGTTGTTCATGTTGATGTTGATCCTCTCAACAGGTATGAAGAGGCTCAAGTGAAAACTAAGCGCATGATCATGGACAGAGTCAAGGATCATGTGATCCCACATGTTTCTGAGAAGAAGACAGCAAGGGAACTGTGGGAAGCCTTGATCACATTGTACGAGGGATCTTCCGTCCAGCAGAAGATTTTGCTTGAGAGTCAACTGAGATTATTTTAGATGCAAAAGGGAGAAGAAATCGATCCCTTCCTCATCAGATTGCAAGGGATCTGAGATCAGCTAGCTTCCGTAGGGACTACACTAGATCATGGATTTATGGTCAGGATTGCCCTGAATGGAGTCACGGAAGACTGGGAAACTTTTGTTCAAAACATTTTAGGTAGGGCTACTCTTCCTAGCTGGGAGGAGATGTGGGCAGATCTTCGACAAGATGAGAGCAGACAGTGGACCAAGGCGGGAAGCAGCAGCAAAGGGATCAAAGTCAAATGGAGGAAGAGGAAGATGCGGCTCTCGCATCAAAGGTACAGCAAGGGTAGCAGAGACGGAAGAAAAAGGACCTCTCGAAAGTCAGATGTGGGGAAATGGGACATTTCGCCACGCAGTTCCCTCTGAAGAAGAAGGGCAACGAAGAGAATTTTGACTTGAAGGTTTCTCCAGTTTCCGTTGATGGGGAGGATGACAATGATTATGCCATGAGTGCTCATGCACCTCTAGAGAAGAGGTGGGGCGATATGGAGCTGTAGTTGGAGCTACAAAGAACTGTGGGGCAGGATCCTTGAGGTGCACAAACTCTTGGATCACATACGGCTACGAGAGCCCTTAATAACAGAAGCATAATGACGGGAGTCAGTTGGTGCAAGGGATGGTTGAGACGACAGTGCTGTGGGTAGAAACGTTCATTTATGGAGCAGCGCAGAGTAGAGGCAACAGCGTTAGTGCAGTGCACAGTGCTGCAGAGCAACAACAGCGCAAAGCATCAGAGGGGCAACACAGTGCACAGTGGTGTAGCGCAGTGCAAAGCAGCAGCAGCACAGTGTAAAGCAACAGCAGCGCAGAGGATCAGAGGGGTAACATTATAGCTATCAACAATCAGAAGCTTCAGCATCGAGGTGCATACAGACTTACTAGCATGTCAAGATTTGGGATGTCTTTCAGTTGTATACTTCTCAGCAACTGAGTTGCAGTGCAGCAGTTAGCAGCGGCAGTGCTATGGGCAGCATGATGCAACATATTGAGAGGGAGCGACAGTACAGATGCAACAGTGGAAGTGGTAGTGTCATGGGTTGCAGTACAGATTGCAACAGCGCAGTGTATGAGGGGCAGTAGGCCGAGCATGAGCAGTGCAGAGAACCGATGTCGTCGATTAGGGTGATGCTTCTGGTGAGAAGAATTGTTAGAGCACATTCCTCACTAAGAGGGAGTGCTGATTTTTGGGTAGTATCGGATGTGCTCTAGCTCCAAAATTTTGTAGAGGGGCTAGAACACATGAGATCTCCAAAAAACAGAAATTGTCTGGAGTAATTCTGCCTGGAGTGCACTTTATTCAAATAATTAATTATTTTCAATGGAGCCTAAGTTAAAACTTAAGAAATTAAATTAATTAAAATGAATTAATGTAAATATGGGTGAGAAGCTTCTAAGTGACGAGGATCAAGTTTGTTTTAATCTTAGCCGTTGATTAAAGATTTGATCACGACCATTAATCCATCAACGAGAAAAGTATAAAGGAAGGTTTGAGGGTCAGTTGGAGAACACACACACACAAAGCAGTGCTTGAGCTAAATTGAAATTTTGGGGCGTGGTTTGCTGAGAATTTCTGAGTGAGTTCTAGTGCAGAGAGGGGCAGTTCGGCAGTGGGACTTCAGTCCAAGGCCGAGAATACATAGCAGAGAGGCAGCGGAGCACCAAGGAGTGACAGCACAGCACCTGAGAGGGTGACGCATAGCCTGGAGAGGTGATGCAGTCACTGAAGAGGCAGCGCTGGGGTTTCTGTGAGGTAGATCGGGCTTCAATTCAGCAAATCGATGTCTGAGCCAGGAAGGCTCACAAGGAGGGTGATGCAACTCCTAGAGGAGGTGATGCAGTTTGAGTGCAGAGCTGGGAGCAGTTGTCGTTTCGCAGCACTGGGGATAGTGCAGTCACTTGTGGGGTTTGATCATTCTATTGTTGGATCAGCCAAAATATCTATCTTCGAATAGAGGTACTTTTGTCGGGATTTTATCTGTTGGGTGAACTAGATTTGGCACCCTAGTGGTATTCAAAAATCTGGTTAATAATAAAACCCTCATATCTGCTGCATTGGTTTTCCCGCATTGGGCTTTTCAGGGACGTTTAGTCCAAAAATAAGTGTGTCCTTTGTGTGATTGTCTCATTTATTTTTCAGTACTTGATCTGTATATTGGTGTAGTATGCAGTGTATTTGCATTAATATTTCCTGAAGAATTATGTAAATAACTTGTTAATGTACGAACACAAGTAGGAAATCCAAATCAGTGAACTGCAGTAGGATTTCTGTTTGCTATATTTAGAAATTTTCACATGGTATCAGAGCAATTGCAAATCAAGAAGGACTGAAGCCATCAGTGAAAGGACACAGGAAATTTGTTGCAGGAAAGCAACTGTCCCGAGAGACTGCGCATTTCTGGGCTAGAGAGGTAGAGGAAGGGTGACGAAGTCACCAAGGAAGGCTCACGTAGAGCCTGCATCAACCTGCTAGGGTGTTGTTGTAGCTGCAAGAGGCAACACAGTGATTGTTGGGCCAACGCAGAGGCTATTGAGTCTCATTTTTCCAGTCGCCGTGGCTGGAGGTGGAGTACATTTTTTGTCTGGAGTTGTTGGTGGGATGTTGATTCTGTTGGTGCAGAACAGTGTCTAGTGGGGTAGTGGGTAGACGGAAGCAGTTCCTCAAAAGATTTCTTGCCAAGAAGTCTAGATCTAGTGCTGAGCAATAGGAAAGAGAGATCAGAGAGGAGTGCTTCGACATTTGTTGGCAGAATGATTTTCGTGAAGGAAATCAAAATTCAGAGGGAGCTTGTTCCTTGGAGGATTTCTAGCACCAAAGAAATCCAGATCCGAGTTTTGTTGGGGCACCAACGAAAGAGGGAGAAAGGAACTTGTTCGACATTTAGTTGAGTACAGATGGCCTTGAATGGACTCAGGAATCAGGACAGGTTGGATGGAGCATCCAACTTTGTCATCTGGAATGTCAGGATCCTGGAAGTTTTGGATGAACATCGCATCAAGGATTATGCCTTGAGGACGGTTGTTGTTTCGGTTGATGATGATCCTCTCAAGAAGTACGAGGAGGCTCAAGCGAAAGATAAGCGCATCATCATGGACGGAGTCAAGGATCATGTGATCCCACATGTTGCTGAGAAGAACATAGCAAGGGCAATGTGGGAAGCCTTGATCACATTATACGAGGGAACTTCCGTCCAACAGAAGATGTTTCTCGAGAGTCATCTGAGACTATTTTAGATGCAGAAGGGAGAAGAAATCGATCCTTTCCTCATCGGATTGCAAGGGATCTGAGATCAGCTAGCCTCCGTAGGGACTACACCAAATCCTGGATTTATGATCAGAATTTCCCTGAATGTAGTCACTAAAGACTAGGAAACTTTTGTCCAAAGCATTTTGGGTTGGGCTACTCTTCCTAGTTGAGAGGAGATGTGGGCAGCTCTTCGACAAGAAGAGAGCAGACTATGGACCAAGGCGAGAAGCAGCAGCAAAGGGATCAAAGTCAAGAAGGAGGAAGAGGAATATGCAGCTCTCGCATCAAAGGGACAACAAGGGCAGCAGAGACAGAAGAAAAATGACCTTTTGAAAGTCAGATGCTTCAGATGTGGGGAAATGGGACATTTCGCCACACAGTGCCCTTTGATGAAGAAGGGCAACAAAGAGAAGTCTGACTCGAAGGTTGCTCCAACACAGGCTGATAGGGAGGATGACGATGATTGCACCATGAGTGCTCATGCACCTCTAGAGAAGAGGTGGGTTGATATGGAGCTGTAGTTGGAGCTACAGAGAACTGTGGGGCGGGATACTTGAGGTGCACAAACTCTTGGATCACATACGGCTATGGGAACCCTTAATGACAATAGCAGAATGACGAGAGTCAGTTGGTGCAAGGGATGGTGGGAACCCTTAATGACAATAGCAGAATGACGGGAGTCAGTTGGCGCAAGGGATGGTGGAGACGACAGTGCAGTGGGTAGCAGCGTTCATTTCTGGAGCAACGCAGAGCAAAGGCAGCAGCAGCATAGTAGCAGTACCGTAGTGCACAGTGGTGCAACGCAGTGCAGAGCAGCAACAACATAGAGCTTCAGAGGGGCAGCGCAATAGCTATCAGCAGTCAGAAGCTTCAGCATCGAGGTGTATCCATACTTACTAGTATGTTAGGATTTCAGATGTCTTTCAGTTGCTTAACTCTCAGCAACTGAGTTGCAGTGCAGCAGTTAGCAGTGGCAGTGCTTGGGTAGCATGATGCAGCATATTGAGAGTGAGCGGCAATACAGATGCAGCAGTGGAAGTGGCAGTGTCATGGGTTGCTGTACATATTGCAGCAGTGCAGTGGATGAGGGGCAGTAGGTCAAGCATCAGCAATGTAGAGGACCGATGTGGATCAGGGTGATGCTTCTAGTGAGAAGTATTGCTAGAGCACATTCCTCACTAAGGGGGAGTGTTGCTTCTTGGTTAGCATCGGATGTGCTCTAGCTCCGAAATTTTGTGGAGAGGCTAGAACACACGAAATCTCCAAGACCCATAAATCGTTTGGAGAAAATTCGCCCAGAGTGCATTTTATTCAAATAATTAATTATTTTTAATGGAGCCCAAGTTAAAACTTAGGAAATTAAATTAATTAAAGTGAATTAATGTAAATATGGGTGAGAAGCTTCTAAGTGACCAAGATCAAGTCTGTTTTAATCTTAGCCGTTGATTAAAGATTCGATCACGGCCGTTAATCCATCAACAGGAAAAGTATAAAGGAAGGCTTGAGGGTCAGTTGGAGAACACACACACACACAACAGCACTCGAGCTAAATTGAAATTTTGGGGCATGGTTTGCTGAGAATTTTGGAGTGAGTTCTAGTGCAGAGAGGGGCAGTTCAGCAGTGGGACTTCAGTCCAATGCCGAGAATACATAACAGAGAGGCAGCGCAGCACTAAGGAGAGACGGTGTGAAATTTTCAATCTAAAAATTATACAGTTGCAGTGATAGATTTATTCCTCCTACTTATTATTTCAATAAGTTATTTTTCAGAAATCCTATGGCAAATATCAAAATAAATACTACTGCAACATTCATAAATACATATGCAGAGATATGAACAGTAAAGGACATAAGCACAAGAATCAATCACATGTACATAGTTATTTTTGGACAATTGTCCCCAGAAAAACCCAATGTGGGAAAACTGGTGCAACAGATGAGGGTTTTATTAATTCTTTAGCAAATGATATCTTTATAAGAAAAAATAGTGGCAGATAAAATCTGAAATACCTGAGACGAAATTCACGGCTCTCTCATACAATTCTCTGACACCCTGATAAGCCTCTGTTGGCTCTTGTGCTTGTCTGCGTGTTTCTCTGCGCAATCCCGGCGTTGGATTGCGTAAGTTTGCCTAGGGTCTGCGTGGGTTCTCTGCGTTGCAGCCCGGAGCCGCCTCCAGTGGCCCACTACTTCCCTTTGTCCCTGACCTCGATCAATTCTGACTCCCTCCTCCTTCTGCTTCTGCAAACTCTTCGCCCTACAACTCTCCCACTGAAATCAAATTCTCTTGCTTCAGAATCGATGTCCTTCGGGTACTGAGTGTATGCGCGGCTTGTTTTCCAAATGACCCTCAAGCCTTCTTTTATAATGTTCTCGTTGGAGAACCAACGGCCCAGATTAGAAGTTTAATCAATGGCTAAGATTAAAACTTGACTTGATCCTTGTTTTCTAGAAGATTCACGCTTTGACTTATTCATACCATTTAATTATTACATTTCCCTAAGTTTAGACTTAGGGTCTTCATTAATATAATTAATTATTTTAATAAGTCATGAACCAAGTGGAATTTCCACAAACGGTTTCTGGGTTCTTTGGAATGCTGTTGTCCAAGCCTCCCTACACAGTTTGAGACTTGGAACACTTTCGAATGCTACAAAAAACCAACACTCCCTCTTAGCGAGGAAGGTGTTCCAACAATATGCCTGTTGCATGCTGCTCTGCTTTTAAAGCACCCTCTGGGCTGCTGATCTCTAGACGCTGCCCCTCATCTGCTGCGTTGTTGTCCTCTGTACTGTTGCCTTTGACACTGGCACTCTCACTGCTGCATTTGTACAACAGCTCTCTCTGAATACTAATCCTATCCATTCCTTCTACTAGAAGGTATTCTTCGTCATCCCCATCTTCTCTCTGAAGTAGACAAACTTAGTCTTCTGTAGAGCTTTTGTGAAGATGTTTGCCATCTATTCTCCTGTTGGAGTGTACTGCAACTAAACAGTGCCACGTTGTACACAGTCCTTGATGAAGTGACCCCTGATGTCAATATGTTTCGACCGATCATAAAACACAGGATTTTCAGAGAGCTTGATGCAACTCTGATTATCGCATAAGACACTGGTCGCTTCCATTTTCTCCTTGATTAGGTTCACTAACAGTTTTCGAAGCCATATGGCCTCACGATGTTGTGTTGGCTGCCATATACTCTGCTTCTACAGAGCTCAGTGCTATAGACTTACGTTTCCTGCTGCACCAGGAAGTCATTCCCGATCCTAGACTGAAACAATACCCATTGGTACTCTTTTGATCTACTGAACTTCCAGACCAATCTGCGTCGGTGAAACCACTCAACCTGACATCATTGCTACGGGTGTACTTCAATCCAAGCTCGATTGTTCCTTGAAGGTACCTGAGAACATGCTCGGTTGTTGACCAATGAGCCCTCTTAGGTTCTACCATGAACTGACTAACGGTATTTACATCATAACAGATGTCAGTCCTTGTATTTATCGGATACATCAACGATCCTATGAGCTGCCTATATAACATAGGATCAGCCTCATGATCTTTGGACGTGTCTATTTTCTTCCAGTTGGTGATCATTGGAGTTGTCATGGGTCTGCAATCCTCCATCTGAAATCTCTTCAAAATCTCTGTAGTGTATCTCCCTTGATCAAGAAAAACCTCCCCATTCTACTGCCAAACCTCCAACCCCAGAAAATAGTGCATCCGTCCTAGATCCTTCATGTCAAATTCCTCAGCCAAATTCTTCTTGCAGTCTGTGATGAGCCCTGATGATCCTGTCAAAAATAGATCATCTACATCCAAAACCAGTATCAACGGCTCACTCCCTACTCTTAGATAGTAGAGATTGGCATCTGCATTACTCTTGACGAATCCCATCTTCTGCAGGTAGCTATCAATTCGACCATACCAGGCTATAGGAGCTTGCTTCAGTCCATATAATGCTTTCTTCAATCTACACACATGAGTCTTTTGATCATGCATCTCGAAGCCCTTCAGTTGTTCTATATACACCTCTTACTCTATCACCCCGTTCAAGAATGTCCTCTTGACGTCCATATAGTGAATTTCCCATCCCATCTGCGCAGCAAGGGATATCACGGATCTGATAGAGGTGTATCTGGCTACTAGGGCGAAGGTTTCTTCATAGTCAATCCCTTCCTTCTAAGCATACCCCTTAGCCACAAACCTGACTTTAAATTTCTCGATGTTGCCATCTGCAGCATACTTGATCTTGTAGATCCACCTGGATCCTACAAGTGATCTCTCCTGAGGTTTGGGGACCACTTCCCAAACATCATTCGTCATGATGGAAATGTACTCTTCCACCATTGCATCAACCCACACCTGGTGCTGAGTTGCTTCCTGAAAACTGGAAGGTTCTCCGACTTGAGAAACCAAGGCTTGATACCTCTTAGGTTGCTTACGCTGTCTCTTCTACAAAGTCCTTTGCATCCTTCAGAATTTTTCGAAGTTCCTTGCTCGTTCTTCCACTGGTGCTGGGTGGATTAACCGACTCTCCCTCTTGCAAATCCTCGGGAGACACGTCCCTTGGATCCCTATGCCTTAGAGAGGCAACTGAATTTTTTGTTGGTGGTTGTTGGGGCTAAACCAGAGGCTCCTCCTCAGACTGCGTGGCAGAAGGCAACTCGCGGGATCTTCTGAAGGCCTTGTCCTCCATGAACTTCACATCCCTCTGCACCACGACTTTCTTGCTCTCAGGAATATAGATAAGATATGCCTTTGCATTCTCACTGTATCCTATCAGATACTCTTTTTGTAATATTCCTAAACTAGCATGTATGCTAGTTGGAATATTGATTTTTGGTTTTTGCACCTAGTAGATGAATAAATGGGGGTGGAGACCCATACTTAACTTAATCAGCATAAAAACCCTCTTGGTATGAAAGGGGAATCACTTTAGTAGCTGGATTTCACACCCTCATGTGTGAACAGGGACTTTTGCATGTGGACAAAGTCACGTTTGACCAAGTCAACAGCATGCATGAAGAAGAGTGGATTATCAATGTAAATAGCTCAATATGAACAAGGATCAGCTTAGACAAACATATGAGAGTTGGGTTGAAGACACTTAGGTGTGAAAAGGGATGAAGCAGGTTGAAGAGGTCAACCTTGACCAAATCAAACAACGTTGTTAAGGGAGAGTGGCCTTAATGGAGATACAATGCAGTTTTGGAGGGAGATTGATCATGTGCATGTGGAAACCCTAATGGGTGGGACCCAAGGTGAGGAGGCCCACATAGCTTATAAGGAAGAGGAAGGCAGCCATTTGGTGTTAGCTTGATGATTATTGATTTTGATGGTCTGCATGACTGTTTGGAATTCTCTTGCTGTTTAGCAGAGTTGCAGTGTTGTTTAGCACAAGGCATTCCTGTTTAGGAATTCCTTCTCCTATCTTAAGAGGCCTCTTGGAGGAGTATTGCACTTCATTTTTCCACATTCAGGCTTGAGGCCAAGCATCCTCCTTCAGCTACAGCGTAGTTTCTGTTGAGAGCTGGGTTGTGTTGCAAGGTATTGCAGTGGAAGCACCACAACACCACTTCCAGAGCTTGTTTTTCGGAGGAGGAAGCCTTTATTTCTCTGGGAGATCAGTGAGGGAGTCTCTAAGCATCATTTCAGATCTTGGCATGTGGCCAATGTAATTTTCATCTCCTACAATGCAGTCCTTTGCAGGTACTGCGTCATTTTTCTGAGCATAGCAGTTTTAGGGTCAAGACCGTTGATCTTGAGCTTGTCTTTTGGGGAAAGGGCCAACCCTTCTCCCAGGAAGATTGTATAACACCTCTTCTTCTATTTCCTGTATATTTCGGCTACATATATACAGAGCTGCAATATAACTACGTTTTCCAGATCTAGATCTGCAAATCTGTCATTTTATACTTGTACTTTCATGGAGCCCTTGCCGGGTTATTCTCATTTTGTATAAAAAGGAAGAGATCTCCATTTTTCTCAGCCATTGGATGAATGTAAACTCCAGATCTACTATTTCTCATTATTTGTTGCATAAACCCTCATTAAAATAACGTTGTTGTATGCTTCAGTAATTTCTGATTGCAAAAGTCATGGGGTTTAGGCTTAATTGAGTTGTATTGGTTTGGGGAGACCTTTTTAGCTTGGCTAGAGGGATTTGTTTTTGCTCCAATTCTGGATGTGAGATGTATATTGTATATTCTAAGGGATCTAAGTCCCATTTCTCACAGTTATAACGTAATTTACTGAAGACAGCCTTTTTATGGCCCTATTTGCTGCATTTCCCCAACTTTTGGGATCATAAAAGGTGTAACAAGTTGCTGCTGTAACATTGAATGATGGTTATGTTTTTCTTAACACATTTCATGAGTTAATAGCTTGCTATTGCTCCAGCATTGTGTTTACATATTGTTGCAATCCCATTCTTGGGTAATTTCCAGCCTTACTAGGTGTGAGAGGCATGTTTACCTCACCTAGTTTCATTGGTTTCTAATTTCCTCTTGGATTTGGGTCTTAGATTATCAGATCTAAGGGATCCAAGGGCTGATCTTGGTTGTTGTAGCATACATTCCTAAAAAAATGCGTTTTTCAGGCATGCCTTGCTAGCAGTCCCATTTTGGGATATTACACTTTTTTTGTAGTCATATCCAACTTCTTCCTCTTCTCACTGGGCACATGATAGTAAGCTGTATTGCCGAAGATCCTAAAGTGACTCACTTCAGGCTTACTGCCAGTGAAGACACTTTCCGGCGTGATCTTTCCCAATGCAGCGTGAGGAGTCATATTCTGAATGTAGATAGTTGTATTACACACTTCAGCCCACAGGAATTTGGGCATGTCTTGGTCATACAACATCGCCCTTGTTGCTTCGACAATAGTCCTGTTTTTCTTTTCTGCCACACCATTATGCTCCGGATTGTATGAAGTTGTCCACTCCCTTTCGATGCCTTCCCTTGCGCAGAATCCAGTGAATTCCTTATCTATGTATTCACCACCATTGTTTGATCGCAATACCTTGATCCGCTTTCCTGTCAGATTTTCAACCAGAGCTTTAAACTCTTTAAACCGACTGAAGAATTCATCCTTGGTCTTCAAAAAGTAGATCCAGTTTTTCCTGGAATGGTCATCAATGAAGGTGAAGAAATACTCGGCACCACTAAGAGCTCTAGTGGACATCGGTCCACAGATGTCTGAGTGTATCAAGTCCAATACACCCTTGGCCCTATTGTTGCTTCTCTAATACGTTGCCTGGGCATATTTTCCCAATACGCACCCCTTGCAAACATCATCTCGTTTAATGCTCAACTCTGGAACACGTGACAAATCACTGCATATGAATTAAATCTGATTTAATTGACTTGATCTCTCACTAGTGCAACAAACAGTTAGAACTAGTTCAAATGACTTTAACTCAATTATTGAGTTAACTGATTTCTCATGCATTAAACTAATGCACTAACCGCAACTCGACCTCCATAACTAATAGAATCACTCTGCATGTCTCACCAACCACCCTCAACTCGAAATTCATGAAATAACTGAGCTTATCACACTCAGTTAACTATTGCAAGTGATTATGAGATAAGATTACATTTTATTGTCCAATTTAATTAAGGGAAAATTAAATTAGACACACAATTCTTGTTGAATTTTCAACACTCCCTCCCAATAAGAAAGGGATTATCAGCTACCCCGATCCTGCCTCTATGGTATTCGAATTTTCTCCTGGCGAGCGCCTTCGTCAGAATATTTGCATCCTGATCTTCCGTGGGAATGTACTGAAGTAAATAATGCGCCTCTAAACACAATCTCTGAGATGGTGGTACCAGATGTCTATGTGCTTGGACCTATCATGGAATACTGGATTAACCGAGAGTTTAATGCAACTCTGGTTATCACAATGTATCACCGTCGGATCCATGTGAGAACCAAACAAACCAACAACAATCTTCCTCATCCAGATGGCCTCACATGCAGCCTGACTTGCTGCCATGTACTATGCCTCGGCTGAACTAAGTGCCACAGATCTCTGCTTCCTGCTGTACCACAAAACCGTTGTCGATCCTATGCTGGAGATCCCTCCTGATGTGCTCTTTTTGTCTGATGGACTGCCTGCCCAATCTGCATCGGTGAAGCCTTGAAGCTTCACTCCCTCTGTCCGTTTGTACCATAATCCATACTCTGTAGTGCCTCTGAGATATTTCAAATCATGCTTCCCTGCCTTCCAAAAGAGCTTGATCGGCTTAACCATAGCTTGACTCAGCTAGTTAACTGCGTCGCAAATGTCTGGTCTGGTGTTCACCAAGTACATCAGTGAACCCACAAGCTACCTATAAACAGTAGCATCCACTGCCTCACCTGAAGTAGCATCCTCCTTCCTCTAGTTTCCTGGAAGAGGAGTCTCCATGGGTTTACAACTCTCCATGTGAAACTTACTCATAATCTCTTTGGCATACTTGCCTTGAGAAACAAATAGCTCACCATCCCGCTGCCATATTTCCAAACCAAGGAAATAGTGAAGGAGACCCATGTCCTTCATCTCAAACTCTCTTGCAAGATCCTCCTTGCAAGAAATTATGAGCTGCTCATCACTTGTCAAAATTAGATCATCAACATAAAGTACGATAATCAAGAGCTTACCATCAACCATAATTAGGTACAGGTTTGCATCCCAACCCAGTGAAATAGCTGTCAATCCTGGTGTACCAAGCACGAGGTGCTTGCTTCAACTCATACAATGCTCTCTTGAGTCGACACACATGCGACTCACTATCAAAGATTTCAAAACCTTCTGGCTGCTCTATGTACTCTTCTTCCTCAATAACTCCATTGAGAAACGCAGTTTTCACATCCATATGATGTATCTGCCACCACATATGCGCTGAGAGTGCAAGGATAGATCTAATCAATGAGTACCTCACAACCGGTGCGAAAGTCTCCTCATAGTCAATACCCTCAACTTGTGATAATCCTCGGGCTGCAAATCTAGCCTTGTACTTCTCCACACTCCCATCTGTCGCCTGCTTTACCTTATAGATCCATCTAGATCCAACCACTAATTTTCCGACTAGTCTTGGGACAACTTCCCATGCAATGTTCTTGACGATGGAGTCATACTCCTCAACCATGGTGTCAGCCCAAATTGGTTGTTGCACTGCTTCCTCAAAGGAGGATGGTTCTGTCACAATACACTTGCTCATAAGAGCCATGTATCCAGTAAACCTGTCCGGAGACTATCTCTGTCTGCGCAGTGAAGTAGGTGCTCCTACATGTTCTGCCGCATCAAGTCTCAATCTATCAGCTTCCATGGTGCGCCTTCTACCATTTATGGTGTATGGCTGTACATGAGTGTTTTCTGCCACTCCATGATCCTCCGCATGTGGCTGCTCCACATCTTGAAGTTCATTCTTTGGAACCAAGAGTTCCTCATCTGCATGCAAATCCAGCTCCATCTCAAGGGACAATCACATGGCTTTCTCTTCATCAAATTTTATATCCCGTCTCACAACAGTCATCCTGATGTTTGGAAAATACACCCGATAGTTGTGGGGAGTATCATTGTACCCCACAAATATCCCAATCTCAGTTGTTGGTTCGAGCTTTTTCCTGGAATCTTTGGTCACATGGCAATACAGAGATGAGCCAAAAATTTTAAAATATGAAACATCAAGTTTCTTACCAGAAAAATCCTACTCTGGTGTACTCATGCCAAGTATCTGATAAGGACTACGGTTTTGCACAAATACTATTGTGTTGCATGCCTTCGCCCAAATATGCAACGGTAGGCCCTTATCATGCAACATCGCTCGTGCTGCACCCACAATTGTTATACTCTTTCTTTCTGCGACCCCATTCTGTTGTGGGTTATGAGGCGCAATCAACTCTCTCCAAATTCCTTCTTTGCTACAGAAGTTCTTGAATTTACTGGAGATGTACTCACCACCATTGTCACTCCTAAGAGCCTTCACATGCTTCCCCGTGTCTTTCTCCACCAGTGCTTTAAACTCACAAAATTTTGATAACGTCTGATCTTTCTTCTGCATGAAGTAGATCCAACACTTTCTAGAAAAATTATCAACAAATATCACATAATACATGTGCTTTGTTATCGAAGCTGTAGAGAATGGTCCACACACGTCTGAGTGAACTCTCTCAAGGATTTCCGCTGCTCCGTTCTCCTTCTCATGAAAAGTGGCCTTTGCATACTTCTCCATGGTACATCCCTTGCATGTGTCTATCTGCGCAAGAGTACCCTTGGGAAGCCCCGTAGAAATCTGTTGCATGACCTTCAAGGCTCTGTGGTGTAGATGGCCCAATATCATGTGCCATAACTCACCCTCATCTCGGCTCACCACTTTGTCTGCCTTACCCATCAATGTTGCGCAGCCATCTACATCAAGTTTATAGAGATTCTTCACATGAATCCCAATCTTCTTGGCTTGTCCTGTGGCTTTGTGTCGAAGGAAATATTTCCCTTCACTGAAAACCACATCATAACCTCTATCCTCCAACATTGCAACTGAAACTAAATTCTTTTTCAAGCCCGGTACATGCATTACATCTTTTAATAATTAGGGTTTACCTTACTATCTTTGGAAGGTAACTGTACCAATCCCGATAGCACTGTACCTCCCATCATCACCCATTTCGATATGCATCTGGAGGCCCTTCTCCTCCAAGCTATTGAAAATTTATGTCTCCCGTCATGTGGAAATATGCACCACTATCCAAGTACCACACTGATCCCATCGCACTTGACACCATGCATGCAATGAGCGAGAAGTCCAACTCAAATTGTGAGGCCAAAGCCTCACCAGCTGCAGATCCTGAAGCCTTCTTGTTCTTGTTCTTCTTCTTTTGTGGACAATTAGTGGCATAATGTCCATGCTCGTGACAGTGAAAACACTTCACTCTGGACATGTCGCGCTTCTTGCCTTCTTTTTCGGACTCTAATTTGGAATAGGATTTATTTCCCTTCCCCTGCTTCGCCTTACTAGCCAAGGTGCAACTTTCTTCATCATCTGTCTTAGATGAAGATTCATCCCTGGTATTCCGCTTGAATTCTTCTTGCACCAAATCCGACCAAATTTGTTCCCAATCTGGCAGCTTCTCCCTCCCATTGACAGAGTCCTGATAACTATGCCAACTCTTGGGAAGGCCTAGAAGAGCTAGGCTCACCAAGTCATCATCCACGACAGTAATTCTGACACTCCCAAGCTCATCTCGACATTGGACAAACTTGGTTAAATATTTCGGAATAGTGTCGCCTTTCTCCATTTTGATTTTCTTAAGCTTGTCCTTCAGTGCCAATTTTCTATGATCACTGCTACTCTGAAACAGATCTGTCAAAGCCTTCCACATTGCATTTCGAGTCACTTTGCCATGGAGACTTCAGACAATGTGGTCTCGTACTCCCTCCAATAAGATCCTCCTCGCCTTTGCAACCTTCTTTTGCCAAGCTTCAAGAAGAGCAATTCTTTCACCCCATTGTCCTCTAGAACTGCCTCCATCCTGTCTTTCCACGCAATATAATTGGAACTTCCCTTGAGTGCATACTCCAATCTCAAGCCAATGAAAGCCATCTTGATCCGTTTTCACACCAAATAATACTTTTGCAAATTCGAATGCTATTCAGTCAGAAACTCAATTTCTTCTCCACTATAGTGATTTCCTGCGCTTTGATACCATGCAAAAATGATACAAACAATATGTATATTAATGGATACAATCTGATCATGCGATCTACTAAAGCAAGTTACTAAATCCTTCTACAAATCAACTGCAGAAAATAAACACGATCGCCAATCACAACAAGTAAAGAAAGAAGCAAATCAAACCACAACACAGATATTTTCCCGGGGAAAGCTTGCTGCTCAAAAACCCTCTATCTCCTATTGTATATTCACCAAGGAATCATCAAACAATTTCAATTCACTCTTCTCAGAAGAGTCTCCTACACTCTCACAACTGTCTCACACTGATCCAAACAAAATCGACCAACACTAAGCCAATTTTCGGCCTATGCTCAGCCTGTCTTTCTTGCGCAATTCATGTGGAATGCAATCCCTATTCTTTAGGAAATTCAACCTTCCAAAACTGTGCAATGCTCATGGGCAATCCTATGGTTGTCTTACTGCATGCAGGCAACCTACTAATGATACAACGGATAATTAACATCTCTTTAACCTTTGTCTCAACTGGGTCTCCACTGAAACTGACATGCATGCAGCTATTAATAGTAAATCATCAGTTGCATGACAAATCACTGCATGTGAATTAAATCTGATTTAATTCACTTGATCTCTCACTAGTGCAACAAACAGTTACAACTAGTTCAACTGACTTTAACTCAATTAATTGAGTTAACTTATTTCTCATGCATTAAACTAATGCTCTAACTGCAACTCAAACTCCATAACTAATAGAATCACTCTACATGCCTCACCAACCACCCTCAACTTGAAATTCATGAGCTAACTGATTTTATCACACTCAGTTAACTATTACAAGTGATTATGAGATAAGATTACATTTTATTGTCCAATTTAACTAAGGAAAAATTAAATTAGACACACATTTCTTGTTGACTCTTCAATAGAGGCTCCATTGTTAATATACCAGACATCAGAAGAAGCAGTGCTTTATACGCAAGCAAATAGAGACATCGTGATTCATATATTATGTCATGCTTCTTTCCCTTCCTGGAGAACTGCGTGAACCCTTATGCGCTGCTGCTGCAACAATAGACTTTCATTCACTAGTCGATTCTCCCTTCCTGTTACTCATCTCTGGCTCTAATACCATGTGAAATTTTCAATCTAAAAACTATACAATTGCAGTGATAGATTTATTCCTCCTACTTATTATCAAGTTATTTTTTAGAAATCTTCTGGAAAATATGGAAATAAATACTACTACAACATTCACAAATACATATGCAAAGGAATGAACAGTGAAGGACATAAGCACAAGAATCAATCACATGTAGACAGTTATTTTTGGACAATTGTCTCCGGAAAAACCCAATGCGGGAAAACCGATGCAGCAAATGACGGTTTTATTAATTCTTCAGCAAATGATATCTTTACAAGAAAAAATACTGGCAGATAAAATCTGAAACACCTGAGACAGAATTCTCGGCTCTCTCAGACAATTCTCTCACACCCTGAACAGCCTCTGCTGGCTCCTATGCCTATCTGCGTGTTTCTCTACGCAATCCCAGCGCTGGACTGCGTAAGTCTACATAGGGTCTGCGTGGGTTCTTTACACTGCAGCCTGGAGCTGCCTCCAGTGGCCCACTGCTTCCCTCTGTCCCTGACCTCAATCACTTCTGACTCCCTCCTCCTTCTACTTCTGCAAAATCTTCGCCCTGCAACTCTCCCACTGAAATCGAATTATCTTACTTCAGAATCGATCTCCTTTGGGTACTCAGTGTATGTCCGGCTTCTTTTCCAAATGACCCTCAATCCTTCTTTTATAATCTTCTCGTTGGAGAACCAACGGCCCAGATTATAAGTTTAATCAATGGCTAATATTAAAACTTGACTTGATCCTTGTTTTCATTTCCCTAAGTTTTCTAGAACCAAGTGGAATTTCCACAAGCAGTTTCTAGGTTCTTTGGAATGTTGTTGTCCAAGCCTCCCTGCACAGTTTGAGACTTGGAACACTTTCGAATGCTACAAAAAACAACAAACATTGCAACACCTGAGAGGGTAACGCAAAGCCTAGAGAGGTGACGCAGTCACTAAAGAGGCAGCGCTGGGGTTTCTGTGAGGCAGGTCGAGCTTCAATTCCGCAGATCAATTTCTGAGCCAGGAAGGCTCACGAGGAGGGTGACGCAGTCTCAGTGCAGAGTTGGAAGCATTTTTCGTTGCGCAGCACTTGGGACAGCGCAGTCACCTATGGGGTTTGATCATTCCTGTGGTTGGATCAGCCAAAATATTTGTCTACCGATAGAGGTACTTTTGTCGGGATTTTCTTTGTTGGGTGAGCCAGATTTGGCACCCTAGTTGTATCAAAAATCTGCTTAATAATAAAACCCTCATATCTGTTGCACCGGTTTTTCCTGCATTGGGTTTTTCCAGGAACGTTTAGTCCAAAAATAAGTGTGTCCTTTGTGTGATTGTCTCATTTATTTTTCAGTACTTGATCTGTATATTGGTGTAGTCTGCAGTGTATTTGCATTAATATTTACTGAAGAATTCTGTAAATAACTTGTTAATTGAAGAACACAAGTAGGAAATGCAAATAAGTTAACTGCAGTAGGATTTTTGTTTGTTAGATTTAGAAATTTTCACAATGGCATTGCAGTGCCTAAACTGTTGAGTGATCAATGGATAGAGTTCCCTGGTCAATAATCTAGTCCATGAAATTTAAGTGTCTAAAGATTCTTCATAGTTCACATAGTTGAGATCTACCTTGTACTATTGAGTTATGAATACCTCCCTAGTTAAGAGGGAGTGTTGAAGAATGTAACTAGGTTCGATCTTCATAAATTGTACTTGAGACAATACTTATTATACTTGTCAAAATAATAAAGAAAAGAATTTAATATTATTATTAAATGACTTATTAAAGCATGGGTTTCATGCTTGGGTCATATTTATTATAGGTCAAAGTCCCTATTGTGGAATTCTAGGTTTTACTCTGAGTCTATATGTTTATTGCAAATTTAAATTGATCCATATTGGGCCTTTGAATCATGCAATTAGATCAAGTATTGAGTAAAATATGATTTATGAACCCTCCACATCAATTCGGCCTTAAGGTGATCAAGTCTCCCTTAAATCCAGTAATTCGAACCCATCATATATATACAGTGGAATCGAACTCACTTGAAACCGATTCACTACAACACAGAAATTCGACTTTGTAGCTACAACAAGGAAAAATTGCAAAATTTTGGAGGACTTTTTGGATTCGATGTTGGGCACAATTATAGAGTTGAAGAAAATCGAAATTTTGGCACTACTCTCTCTGCATTTCGAGCTATAGTTTGGGAGATCGAAGTTCTCAAAGTTTTGTTGCGACAGTTGTTGCACCAGTTGCGGCCAAGGTGTTGCTGCCAAGAGAAGAGGAAGTCGAAGTTTGTTTTGCTGAATTTTGTTGCTTGGATAAGTTGTATTGGGCCTAAGTTGAAGTCTTTGAAGCTAGATCAAAGTCTTTACCTCAAGATCGAAGTCTCAAGAAGCAAGGTCGAACTTCCAGGTCATCATAGTGCTACTACTGCTGCTACTGCTAGATTCAGGAAGGATCACAAGGAACGTTGACTTGGTGTGGAGGAAGTCCGGGTCAAGGTCTAGAGTCTCAAGCATCACTATTGAAGGAAGAATTATTGACTGGGTTTTCCCCTCGAAGTGGTTTTTCCCTAGTTGTTGGCCTACATCTGGTGTCCTTGATCTATGTGTATTTGCTTTGATATTTGCTTGATGAACTAATAAGAATTAATATGAGAAGAAATAATAAGAACTAAAGAAGATCATAATTAAATAATAAAAAACAAGAGGACCTTTCTGCCTTTCAGATTCTCTAACAAGTACTAGCTGAGCCAAAAGGAAATAGGTTAGAGAAGGATACATTGGTTAGATGATTAAAGAAACAATTCCATAATTGTAATCTAGAGGATGCAACAACCAAGACCAATGTCGCAGGGAAAAGACAAGTAGGAACTAGCATGGTGACTAGTAACATCTACAAAGATATTATCTTGACTTGAGCCCTACTTGAGACAAAGACTTAAAAAAAACGAATCACTAGTGAGGAGGCCAAAAATAGATGAGATAAAAGGCAAAGAATGAGACGCAAAAGAGAAATAATGGAAAAGAATATTTTCCATCATGACAAGTAATGGCTTATAAGTTATAGGTTAGGTATAAATACCCAAATTTCATATAAAAATCTACATAACCAGTCAATATGATCAAAAACAGAGGAAGGAAAAGAAAAAAGAATTAGGAAGAAAACAATACGTATTTGAACTTGACAATGAGGAGATAGTAGATAAGATAAGATAAATGTATCAATGTGCAAACAAATGATTGTTGAAGTAGGTCACTAGTACAAATGAGTCAAACTACTTCAATTGTAAAGTAGTATCTAAACTGTGATATGCAAGTACTTAACTATTTTTTAGGTAGAATTGTATCTACACTACAAAAATAAATGATAAACGACAATTTTAGAGGGAGTATGTAAGAAAATGATACATGCACTTACCCAAATGTGAACATTGCAATGCAAGACCCTATTCAAGACATGTCACATGAAAAATGGCAGCCTATTTGCACATACTATCAACATAGATGAGAGTAGTGTACAAATAGTACCATCAATAATTTGCAAAAGGGAAAGTGAAAATATTTATAAATATGATACATGTGCTTACCTAAGCACAATCACTATTGATTTGGGAGATTGCTGAGGCATACAAAAATTGCGAACATGGTAATCTTATTATCTAGGTAAGCTATATACGTGCAATGAGTATTGGTTTGGCTTGAGTCTGGGTGGAGGCAACACTAACTCTGTATAAATTAGAAGAAGCAATCAAAGGTGAGAGGAGAAGGGAAATGTAACAAGTAGTGACACCATCACACCTTCTGCATGTTGGAAATTGTAACTAGGTTTGATCTTCATTTAATGTATTTGTTTCATCATGAAATATACTTGAAAAAAGAATAAAGAAAATAATTTTTATTATTATTATTGTGACTTATTAAAGCATGGTTTTCATGCTTGGGTCACCATGTTTTAGTTCAAAGACCCCATTGAGGACTTCTAGGATTTATTCTGAGTCAATAGAGTCATTGTACTTTTAAAAAGACCCTTCTTGGGCTTTCGAATCTTGTAAAAGGATTTAGTATTGAGTCAAAAATGATTTATGTATCCTCCACACAAAGTCGGCCTAGAAGAGATCAAGTTGGACTAAGGACCCTAATTCGACCTCACATGGAGCCTATAAATACAAGAAAATCGAATTTATTTGGAGCACTCAGCACACACTATCGAAAAAAGTTCGATATCTCTTGTAGTTGGGAAAAATTTGACGTTTGTTGTCAGGAGGCCAAAATAAGTGTAAGTTTGGGGAAGTCTAAGGAGAAAAAGAAAATAAAAATTTTGGTGCCTCTCTCTCTCTCTGTTTCATGCTCTGGATTGGGAGATCAAAGTATTCCAAATTTCACTGCTGCCGTAAATTTTCTTTTGTTGGAAGCGAATCTATTCGTTCCCAATCAAATCCTCTTCCCATTCTCAAAAGACAATAAAATCTTAGCGACGAGTTTCAGATCTCATTCTAAGCCCTTAAATAGTAGATTTGCCATCGAAGTCTTCCAAGTTTCATTGTTGCCTAGTCGAAGTCGCTGGAAAGGGGTCGAACTTATGGAGGCTGACTTAGTGTGGAGGGAAGGTCTGGTATTTGTCTAGGGTGAAGAGTCTCAAAGAATACTATTGAAAGGAATAATTTATTGACTCGGTTTTCCCCTTCAGGGGGTTTTTGCCTTGGCATAATGCCTACAACTGGTGTCTATTGTTTTATGTGTTGTTGCTTTGGTAATTGCTTGATGAACTAAAAGAAAGAAGATATAAAGAACCATAATAACAAGTAACATCACAAGTAATTATCAAGAATAAGAAAATCTTCGTGCCTTTCTGATTTTCTAACACTGCGCCCCAATAAATGATACAAGGTAAAGCTACGAGAGTGTTTGTAAGCAATAAGATAGAAAATAGAGGCAAAGAAAAAGAAATGGAGGAAAAAAAGATGTGTGTCAAGTTGAGAATGATGGGATAGTAGACAAACGATTTTAATGATTACAATATTAAAACAATAACTAAACTATGATATGTTAACATAAAAATAAGAGAAGGGGTAGCAAGCCTTACCACGATGGAGGTAGAATATTAACTACTCTATGAAAGTAAATGTTGAAGAATGTAACTAGGTTCGGTCTTCGTTAATGTATTTGAGTCATTATGAGATGTACTTGTCAAAATAATAAAAAAAAATATTTTTTATTATTGTTACAATGACTTATTAAAGCATGGGTTTCAATCTTTGGTCATCTTTATATTAGTCAAAGTCCCCATTGTGGACTCCTAGGATTAATATTGAGTCAATAGAGTCATCGTATATGTAAAGAGACATTTCTTGGGCTTTTGAATCATGTAAAAATGTTTATTATTGAGTCAAATGTGAAATATGTCACCTCCACATCAAGTCGGCCTTAAGGAGATCAAGTCGGCCCAAAGGGAACCAATTCGTCCTCACCTGGGGCCTATAAATAGAAGGAGATCAAATTCATTTCGAACATCTCATCTCAAGCCAGTTCGATATCTCTACTGCAGTTGGAAAAAGTGTGAAGTAGGTCGATGAAGTCAAAAGGAGTGCGAGTTGGGTCAAAGTGATAGAGAATGAGAAAATCAAAGTTTTGGTGTTGCTCTCTCTCCATTTTGTGCCCTAGTTTGGGAGATCAAAGTCATTTTGTGTTGTTGTTGTTGCCTGTTGCTGGAACTATTGCATAGTCGAAGTTGCTCGGGACAAGTTGTGGCTGCTATTAGGTCGAAGAACTGGAAAGGATGACTTGGTGTGGAGGAAAGGTTTGGTCTATGTCTAGCGTGAAGAGTCTCAAAGAAAACTATTGAAGGAAGAGAATTTTCACTGGTTTTCCCCTAAAGAGGGGTTTTTCCCTTACATAGTGCCTACATCTTATCTCGTGTTTTTGTGATCTTCATACACACATAATTTGGTAATTGCTTGATGAAATATAATCTAATAAAGAAGTAAAAGAAGCCAACATAATTCACAAGTAATTATCAAGAAAGAGGAATCAAACCCTAATCCACTTGCATTGATTTCTCAACATGGTATCAGAGCTAAGGTCGGGAAAGATTGAAGTTCACTTTGTTGGCTCAAAAGGATTGGACATGGATTCTACCTCTTTGATAAGATATATAAGAATGGGTATCAACACTGTTGGAAGCTGGATCAAGAAGGGCATCCACTACTTATTCAATAAGGTCAAAAGTTAAGGATTCTTGGTTGCTCTTACAGGATCTCTTAATGATGACAATCCATCGATCATTGATAGTGGAGCATCAAGGCACATGACAGGAGAAAGTAAACAACTTCATACACTATCAAAGGAGCCAGCTTCTCATGCAATGGAATTGGGTGACAACAAAAGCTATGATGTTAGAGGCCTGGGATCAACATCGTTGAAGTTGGAAAGTGGATTGAAGTTGCACCTCAAAAACATCCTATATGTTCCAGGTTTGAAAAAGAATTTGCTTTCTATTTCTTATTTAGAAGATAAAGGAGATAGAATTGATTTTGTTGATGGAAAAGTATTGGTTTGCGGCAAAGACTCTAGCATTGATAAAGCTAGAGTTATTGGAGTTTGTGAAGGAAGCTTAAATTTGGTCATCACTCCACCTCCTCAAGCTTTGGTTCAAATGGAAATTAGTCCTATTGAGCTATGGCAAGTGAGGTATGGTCATCTACACTATAAGGTTATTCCTACTCTCAATCAAATTGTTAATGGCATCCCCAATATGAAGGAAGATCATGAAGGTGTGTCCAAGGGATGCTCTTTGGGAAAACATACAAGAAAGTCATTTCCAAATAGTGAAACTAGGTCTAAAGAAATACTAGGCCTCATTAACTCTAATGTCTGTTGGCCCATGTCTGACAAAACACTTGGAGGCCATCTCTACTATGTAACATTTATAAATGATCATTCTAGAAATATATGGCTCTACCTTCTCAAGACAAAGGACGAAGTATTTGAGAAGTTCAAGGAGTTTCGAACTGAAGTGGAAAACCTAACCAAAAGAAAGATAAAGACTCTAATATCCGACAATGGTGGGGAACACACTTCTAAGGAATTGATTTCATATTGTAAGGAAGCAGGAATTCAGAGGGAGCTTATTGTTCCCTACTATCCTAAACAAAATGGATTTGTTGAAAGAAATAATATGTCTATTGAATAAGGCATTAAAGCAATGCTCCTTGATCAAGACCTACCGGAAGCAACCATGACAGTCATATACATTAAAAATAGAAGTCCCCATATAAGTCTCAAGGATATAGCTCCCGAAGAAGTATTCACAAGGAAGATGCCGAGTGTGGATCAACTCTGAATCTTTGGAAGCCCTGCCTACATCCATGTTCCAAAGGATAAGCGAAAGAAGTTGGATTCTACAAGAATCAAAGGAATATTCATGGGATATAGTCTCTCCTCAGAATATAGAATCTACATCAAGGAAGGAAGAGATATTGAAGTAAGCATGGATTTCATATTTGATGAAAATCAAGCCTACAAGAAATAAAAGGATATCCCCATTGATTCTGATGATGAAGAATCTCCAATATTCAAAGAAGAAGAAGTACACCATGAAAACTCTACTACAAATCAAGAAGAAGAAGCGGGACCAAGTGAGCCTATTCAACCTATTATAATACTACAAAGCTACTTTGGAAGATGCCAAAGGACATGAAGCTGCGAAAGGAACTTTTAGAGAAAGTAAAAGACCGAAGAGATATTTTGGGTATGTTGCATATATGACGAAGTTAATTGAAGTTAATTGAAGTTGGACCATCTATATTCAAAGAAGCTACTCATCAAGAAGTTTGGAAGAAGGCGATGCAGGAAGAATATCAATCCATTATGAAGAATGGCATTTGGGAAATCATTCCTAGACCTAGTGACAAGTCGGTTGTTACATCTAAATGGATCTACAAGATCAAGCACGTTTTTGATGGGAGCATAGACAAGTACAAAGCAAGATTCGTTGCAAGGAGTTTCTTTCAAAAGGAAGGCATAGATTATGAAGAAACCTTTGCACCTACAACAAGTTATACTACCATTAGATCTTTGGTTTCATTGGTTGCTACAATGGGTTAGAATATCCATCAAATGGATGTGAATACCACATTTCTAAATGGGACCATTGATGAGGAAGTGTACATCGAACAACCTGAAGGCTTTGAAATGAATAGAAGGGACTCTCATGTTTGTAGACTCAAGAAGGACCTATATGGCTTGAAGCAAGCTCCTAGGGCATGGTACACAAGAATGGATGCATATCTCTTAAGAATTGGGTTTGTGAAGAGTATTGTTGATCCAAATCTCTACATCAAGGTTGTGAATAATGAGCTTGTCATTATTCTACTATATGTGGGTGATCTATTCAGCACTAGGGTGGAGCATAGAATTCAAGAGTGCAAGAAGATGTTGGTAGATGAATTTGAAATGAAGGATCTAGGACTGATGCACTACTATCTCGGTCTAGAAGTATGGCAGAAACCTGGGGAGATATATTTGGGGCAAGGAAAGTACATCATCAAAATGTTGCAAAAAATTGGTATGATGAACTCCAAGCCTATGACTACTCCTATGCTCACCAATCTCAAGAAGTTGTGGGGTTCTAACTCAAGTCTCGTGGATCCTACCTCCTATCGACAATTGGTGGGCTTTATAATGTATCTGGTAAACTCTAAGTCGGATATATGCTTTGCAGTGAAAATTCTTAATCAGTTTCAGTTGGAGCCTCGTCATGATCACTGGATGGCTGTGAAACACATATTGAGGTATCTTCGTGGCACTATACATAGCTGCCTAAGTAAGGAATTTAGGCTAATTGGCTTCACAGATTCTAATTGGGGTGGCAGTGAGACTGATGGAAGGAGCACTACAAGTGGATGTTTTAGTTTGGGATCTGTTATGATTTCATGGATGAGTAGGCAACAAGATCTTGTTTCTTTGAGTAGTGCTGAGGCAAAATATGTGGCTGCATGTGAAGTAGGAAAGGAGGTTGTTTGATTAAGGAAGCTTCTAACAGATTTGTTTGAGAAGTATTTGGGTCCTACTGTAATTAATTGTGATAATCAAAGTTGTATCAACATGTATGGAGATCATGTGTTTCATGCTAGGATGAAGCATATCAACAATAAGTTCCACTTCATTAGGAACTTGGTGCAGGATGGGATCGTGAAGTTGGAGTATGTCTCGATAGATGAACAGGTAGCAGACATACTAACAAATTCTCTTCCTAATAAGAAGTTTGAATATCTGAGAGACAAGCTTGGTCTGGTAGATATTGCTTGTTGTTTTGATGATAAGAAGTTGGAAGAGATATGTTCAAGCTTTATGAGTGAAGCATTGCCTGGGAGGACATCGGGCCAACACTTTGTATTGATGTCTGGTATAGAGGGTGGCATGGTTAGATGCGCACTTAGATCCCTGGGTTGGTGGTTAGTATGTAAGCCTGATAGTAACTAGAGAGGATGAAATCTTTAGTCCACCTTAGTCCACTTGGATAGATTGCATTGGTCAGGAATCTAGTACATGGCATTCATGATACCTAAAAACATTGAAAGACCAATGGATAGATTGCATTGGTCAGGAATCTAGTACATGGCATTGCGGTGCTTGAACTCTTCATGGTTCATATAGTTTGAGATATTCTATTATATTTGTATTTATGAATATCTCCCTAGTTAAGAGGGAGTGTTGAAGAATGTAACTAGGTTCGGTCTTCATTAATGTTTTTGAGTCATGAAATGTACTTGTCAAAATAATAAAGAAAATAATTTTTATTATTGTAACAATGACTTATTAAAGCATGGGTTTCATGCTTGGGTCATCTTTATATTATTCAAAGTTCCCATTGTGGACTCCTAGGATTAATATTGAGTCATAGAGTCATTGTACATTTAAAGAGACCCTTCTTGGGATTTTGAATCATGTAAAAATGTTTATTATTCAGTCAAATGTGAAAAATGTCACCTCCACATCAAGTCGGCCTAAAGGGGACCAATTCAACCTCACCTGGAACCTATAAATAGAAGGAGATAGAATTCATTTCGAGCATCTCATCTCAATCCAGTTCGATATCTCTACTGCAGCTGGAAAAAGTGCAAAGTAGGGTGAGGAAGTCAAAAGGAGTGCGAGTTGTGTCAAAGTGATAGAGAAGGAGGAAATTGAGTTTTTGGTGTTGCTCTCTCTCCATTTTGTGCCCTAGTTTGGGAGATCGAAGTTTTTTTGTGTTGTTGTTGTTGCTTGCTGTTAGTACTGCTGCATAATCGAAGTTGCGGGGGACAAGTTGTTGCTGCTATTAGGTCAAAGATCTAGAAAGGCTGACTTGGTGTGGAGGAAAGGTTTGGTCTATGTCTAGGGTGAAGAGTCTTAAAGAAAAATATTGAAGGAAGAAAATTTTAACTAGGTTTTTGATCAGGAAATCATGTGTTATGCTCAAAATTGAAAGTGTTCGAAACGGGTCTGAACTTAAGTGATTGGAAAGGTCTCGTCGGTGCGATTCCGATGCCGCGAACAATTCGAAAAATCGATGTCATATGAGGAATATATCGCGTTCTGTCTATTTTCCCAAACAACAAAAATTGTGTGACTGGATGCCCAATGAGCATGCAGGTACAGTCAGTAGGCATATTCTAGGAAATACTCCCTTTTCTCCAACCAACCAGATCACGCCACGTGGCATAATGTGGACCCTTGATTTTTGATGGTACAGAGACTTGTATTGACCGTTGGATGGTTTTGTGTGGACCGTCGGATGAGTGACACATGTCAAGCTCGGAGGCCACCATGTGTCCTCGTGATGCAATGGTAAAATTATTGTGGAGTCGGGGGGGGGGGTCGACTTTGCAACCTCCAGCTTGCGCGCCCAACATTCAACCAATCCGCCTACTGCATATGACTTAACCTATATAGACCTCCGCATATATTTATGGTGTCAATGTTTATGTATTGGGGGAGGGGACCGCTGGCAGCCCCAAGGCTTGTTCACATGGTATAAACCGCAGCATAAACTTAACCATCGGCGGTGATACCCGTTCACATGATAAGAGGTAAGGTAAGTTATGTGGCAGTTGCATTAAATGGCTTATTCAGCGGAATGTAATGCAGTCACATGGCACGAAGTATGGCATCAAATGCCATGGTTTTCGGAACCGTGACTCCGGGTTCCTTGCCACCCAGCGGAGTTATTCAAACGGTAGCCACATAGTTAACGGCGAGGGTCGGTATGTGACCACCCCGCCTCCAAACTATTTTATGTTTATCCAACCGGTCATTTCGACAGAGACTGTAGCAGCACCCTAATTTTCAGGGTATTCACTAAATTAAACTGCAGTTAAGTGCCTGTCTCCACTTTTAGTGGAGCTTTTCTAGCTGCCATTGGGAAAAATGCATTGGGAGGTCAATTTTCAACCAATTTTGGTGAAACAAAACTCTACCTAGACTAATTTGAGCATTTTGGAGCCATTGGTGCAGAGAAAACAGCCATTAGAGGCCTGTAAACACATGTAATTTGAAATTTTGAGCATAATGACAAAGAGGGACATGCTATTGGGAGCTGGACCAGCAGATGTACCCCAGGAGGGGTGAACTGCTTCGTCATGCCTACTGTGTAAAACTTATGAGTGATTGTATTTCTCTGTTATACACTGTTGTTCAGTGTTTTTAAGGCTTATTTTCATGCTTAAAGTTCACTAATGCATCTATGTTTCATGGTTAAAACACTCATTCCTTAAACAAACAAATGGAGACAAATTGTACATGTTTATACTACTGAAAGGACACTTAGCACAACATAACTAATACACTCCTTTCAGATCAGTTTTCACCTAGAGAGGGATTTTTCCCTGGCATAGTGCCCACATCTTGTCTCTTCTGTTTTTGTGATCTTCATACACACATAATTTGGTAATTGTTTGATGAAAGATAATATAATAAAGAAGTAAAAGAAGCCAACATAATTCACAAGTAATTATCAAGAAAGAGGAATCAAACCCTAATCTACTTGCATTGATTTCTCAACAGTAAATGCTAAAATGAAATCTAAGATGGAGATCTTAAGAGAACAATACCTACACTTTCCCATGTGCTTGAGATACAACGCATGAGCATCTTTAGGACATGTGATATTCAAAATGAGCATATGCTTAGAGAAGCAAGAAACTCATCATGACTTGGAATTCATATTCTTCATTTACTTGTTACCCATTGCATGGTTGAATTGTTATAATATTTTGAAGAAATTATAATTCCTAGTTATTTATGTTTTCCATCGACAAAGAGATTAGAAGCATCGCCATAATTTTGGATGGTCTTTCATGTGTCTGCAATGGCAAAGTAATTTGAAGTTTATGTCCATGCTTTCTCATGTCTATGCAATGGAAGAGTACTATGACGACAAGGCTTAGCAACTAAAACTATTGACACACATTTCCAATAAATACAAAAACATTATTTCCTTGTAAATTGAGGGTGGTTTTCATACCCCTCTTATGAGACAATAAGTGAATTGTCTTAAACTACGATAAAAATATATATTGCTTATGAATATAGACTAATAGTTTTACATAAAGAGAGATGATACTATAGGTTATGGAATATCATAGGAGTCCATTAAAATTCAATTAAAAAAAACATTATTTATTTGTTTCAAGTTTTATTTTGAGAATTTGTACATTGTTTTCATTTTCATTTGATTAATTAAATTACATTTGAAAGATCAGAACTAAGGTGGATCCTAATAAAGAATATTAAAATCAAAACTAAAACTCTAAATACTTAAAAAATAAAGATTAAAATATATTTAAATGTAAATTTACATTTTTATTATTTCATTGTTATTATGGTCCATTTTTTATTTTTAATCTGTATATTATAAATTATAAATTTTAATTCATTTTAATTTATTAACCTTAATTCATTTTAATTTATTAACCTTATCAATATCATATTACATTTTTCGTTCAAAATAAGTGTTATAATGCATGTCACAGTTTTTAAATAATTAATTTTGAATACAGGGAAAAAAATATTTTAAACGTATATTCAATCATGTATTGAGTTATTATACAAATTTTTAATTAAATTTTGTAAAACCATTATATATATATACATATATATATATATAAGCTGGGAACAATTTCTATTAATGCAAAAAAAAAAATTACATCACGGATATCCAGAGAGGTCTTAAACATCAGAAATCCCAGTGACAGACTCATCATGAGGTCCCACGAGATGAGCTCTAGTTTTCCAACAACATATACAACCCAACAATACAACATAAGGGACTAGAGACAAATGAGCCACCTTGCAAACAAAGGCAAAGGAAGCACAGAGAGTTACAGACAAATACCACAAGGTGCCCCACGAGCCAACTGACAAAATAACACAATGCCACGGAGCCAAAAGGGAGTAGCATGTAATCACAGTAGCACCATTTGGTAGGAAAAACATCATTAGTCAATGTTGATTTTTGTAGCATCGATGTGCTCTAGCCTCAAGAATTTGTAGGGAGGCTAGGACACATACATTCTCCAAGACCCAGAAACCATACATTCTCCAAGACCCAGAAATCATTTTGGGAAATTCCACCTGGAGAATGTTTAATTGAAATAATTAATTATTTTTAATGGATGCCTAAGTCTAAACTTAGGAAATTAAAATAATTAAAGGGTATTAATTAAACTAGGTGTGGATCTTCTAGAAAAAGATGGAGATCGAGTCAAGATGATTTGAGCCATTGATTAGGATCTAATATGGGTCGTTGAAAGTTCAATGAGAAGATTATAAGAAGGAGTTCGATGGGCACTTGGAGTACACATCAAGTAAGAGATCAAGAGATCGATTTCTCAAGAGAGCAGCGAGAAGTTGCCTGTTGATTTTTAATGTACCTTGGACAAGTGATTTCTCGTGGGTTAGTCTCTACCTAGGGAAAAGTGTCTAAAATAATTCTTTTCCTAAGTGTGACTTTATAAAGTGAAAGCGACTTTATAAGTGGTAAAGTAAATATTAAATTATAAAGTGAAAGTGACTTTATAAGTGGTAAAGTCAATGTTAAATTATAAAGTGAAAAGTGACTTTAGACATAAAGTACAATGTGCGTACTTTATTTAATGGGTGAGTTAAAAAATAGAAAGTGAGAATTAAATGCACATTTATTCTCATCCCTTCATCTAAATGAATCTCAACCATTAGATCTTAGGGTTGCCCAAAATTCATTTAGGGAAACAAAAGGGGGAAAAGAAAACAAAAGTTGCATTCGTTCATTCTTCATGAGCAAATTGGAGAAAGGAGGTTGAGGGCTAGAGAAAAGTTCTGAAAGAGAAATTTGTTGCAGTAAGCTGAAGGATTGATTTATGGGCAAAGTTGGGCACAGAAATCAAGTCATAGAAGACAACAAAAGGTACAGTATGAACAACATTTAATGTTGTGAGTTGCACGCAGTTAAAGATAAGTTTTTGAGCAAAAAAAATGGAAAAAAATCCGTACAGTAGTACGAAAATTCATACAGTACAGTCTGCGTCCGTACAGTACATTTTCAACTTCAAGTGGGCATGGAAAACGAGGCAAAGTGGGCATGGTTTGCAAGGAGTTTTGGGCTGAAGAAATAAGTTGCATTTGTTGTTTTGTTTTGTCTGCAAATGTATTTTTCCTGAACTTGAAAGATAAATAAATTTGAAAAGCTCTCTAACAGGTTTTCCCCAAAGAAGATTGAAGGGGTTTTGCCTAGGTCTAAGTTGACCAAAAATCTGTGTATTTTTTATGTGTTGCTACTCTGTTTATGTCCATATTTATTTTCAGCATGTGTTGACAGTACCATGTGTTTTAATCTGAAAATTTCATTTCCAGAATTCTATATGTTGAATGTAAGTTTATGGGAAAGGCCATTTAACTGAATGGGAGTGATGAGGTGAAATTAAAACCGGGTTGGGATTGCAAGAAAATTTTTAATCATCAAATTTCAACATGGTATCAGAGCTACAGGCTGAAAATTACATTGTGAATAGCAAACAGTATTTTGGGACAGCAAACAATGGTTTGGACAACAAACTGAATTTTTGGACAGCAAACTGATATTTTGGGATAGCAAGGTGAAATTTGACACATACTGAACTTTTGGGACAGCAAGGTGTGCTGGGAAGTTCATTTCTCCATTTTCTTGGTTTTGAAATTTTGGACAGCAGTCATGGCCATGTTCTCAAGGATAGAGGACAGATTGGATGGGATATCCAACTGCCATTTGGAAGGACAGAATTCAGACAGTGTTTGAGGAGACAGCAGTTTGGGACATAGTGCAGCAAGAGGTTGTACCTCCTACTACTACAGATGAACTTGTTGAATTCACAAAAAATAATTCAAAGGCAAAAAGGATTTTGATGGACAGTCTGAAGGATCATGTGGTTCCTCAAGTGAGAGGAAACACATGCATATCAAATGTGGACAACTCTAACCACTCTCCATCAGAGTACCAATGAGAGAAGGAAGATGGTACTCAAAGAACATCAGGATGACAAACGCTGAAAGTGTACTTATCTTGGCAGAGTCAAACAGGTATGTGATGATTTGACTGCTATTAGTGAGGTAGTTGCACCCACAGAGTTAGTCAGGATAACAGTAACGAGACTTCCTAAGTCTTGGGAGGTCTTTGGAGATACTGTTACCTCTAGGGAGAATTTTCCCAATTGGGACAAATTTTGGGATGATTGTATGCAGCATGAGATACAGAACACTGGCAGTGGTGGAGTGAAGATAACAGATGAGGAGGATGTAGCCTTGACAGTCAGGGTGAAGAACAAAGGGAAGGCCAAGAAAGGGGCCTCATCAGATGGGGCCAAGGGAAAGGAGGAGAAGAAGAAGAAAGATATGGATATGTCCAAAGTCAAATGTTGGGCATGTCAGAAGATGAGACACTATGCTGCTACGTGTCCTGAGAGGAAAAACAAGGGGAAGAAGGGTACTGCAGCTTCAGCATCGGTGGAGCAGTTTTCTTCACAGTTTGACAGGGACTTTGCATTTATTACTTCTACATCTAGTAGGAGTACATCATCCGATGTGTAGTACATAGACAGTAGGGCTTCCCGCCATATGACAGGTGCACGGGAGTTCTTTTCAGAGCTTGCAGAGAGGGTACTTGATATTGAGATTGTACTAGGAGATGACAGCACTGTGAGAGTTGTTGGTGTGAGGACTGTGACCTCTGAGAGGGAATCTTTGCTTTAAAGGTCATGGATGTTTTGTATGTTTCGGGGATGAAGAAGAACTTTACTTCAGTGTCTGCTATGGAGGAGAAGGGGTTTGACGTCACTTTCTCAGGATTGCGGGTATTGATGCATCCCAGGGGAGCTTCCATCACTTCGGCCAAAGTGATATGAGTACGCTCTAGGAAACTATACAGGTTCAGTTTTAAGTCGACAGGAGCATTGGTGAGTAGCACTCACACTAGTTCCACCAGCAGTAGTGACATGTGCGAGTTATGGAACCGGAGGATGGCACATATGCATCAAGGATCTTTGAGAGTTCTGAGGGAGATCACTACTAGAGTTCTTGATTTCAGTATCGAGCATTATGAGGTCTGCAAAGGGTGTGCTTTGGGCAAGTAAACCAAGTTACTATTCTCAGCAAGTGACAGCAGATCTACAAGTATACTAGACTTAATTCATACCAATGTTAGTGGTCGCATGTCTCATCTGTCTTTGGGTGGTTATGAGTATTATGTTATATTCATTGATGACTACTCTAGGAGGACTTGGATATATTTCCTGAAGACCAAAGGGTGAAGTCTTTAGTCACTTTAAAGAGTTCAAAGCTCTTGTGGAAAAATAGACAGGTAGGAAGATTCAGGTCTTGAGGTCAGGCAATGGTGGTGAGTACACTGATAATGGGTTTTTTGACTTCTGTTCACAGGAGGGCACTAGGAGAGAGTTCACGGTTCCTTACAACCCCCAGCAAAATGGGGTGTCTGAAAGAAAGAACAGAGCTATTGTTGGGGCTACTAGAGCGATGATTCATGATCAGGGGTTGCCTTTGTTTTTGTGGGTTGAGGCTTGCAATACTGTTGTCTATCTTCATAACAGGAGTCCTCATAGAGTATTGGGGAATATGACTCCAAAAAAGGCTTTCACTAGAGAGAAGCCTCATGTGGGACATCTTCGTATCTTTGGATGTATCACATATTCTTATATCCCCAAGGAGCAGAGGATGAAGCTGGAACCCATGGCAGAGAAGGGTATCTTTATGGGTTACAGCGAGACTTCGAAGGCCTATCGGATCTCGTTCCTTCTAAATGGAGAGTGGTGATGAGGAGGGATGTGAACTTCGAGGAGGAAAGGGCCTATCATAGATCATGAGAGAATGATGAGAGAGAGTCGCAGACTTCTCCTCAGTAGGGAGGTCAGGTACAGGGAGCAGTACCTCAAGGTTCTGAATCGACTGGTACGGGAGGTACTTCAATGACAATGACATCTGGGGCACCAGTGGTTCACCGAGCACTTCTTTAGGGAGTCCACTGGTACAGAGTTCACATGGCACTTCAGCTAACATAGGCACAAGTTCTTCAAGGACAGGTGTTGGTAGAGGTACACCAGGGTCAGTTGGCAAACCTTCAGGTTCACAAGACTAGGGGGCAGAGGATGAGATTCCCTATGGGGAAGAGCTTCTTCAAGGAAGAGGAGGCCCAAGTGGCTTCAAGACACCTTGAAGGAAGCGGAGTTTGTTGGTCCTTCGAAGAGGGTGAACAGGGGGAGTGTGTCACCTAAGCAGTTTTGCAGTTATGTAGGCAAGGCTACCAGCATTGTTGACTCTGAGCTCTCAGCCCACTAGCTATGAGGAGGCTGCTAGCCAGGAAGTATGGAGAGAGGCTATGGTGGAGGAGTATGCCTCTATCATTAAGAACAATGTTTGGGATGTGGTGCCTAAGCCTGAGGGCAAGTCAGTTGTGACTTCCAGGTTGGTCTACAAGATCAAGCATGTTGCGGATGGCAGCATTGAGAAGTTCAAGGTGAGATTTGTGGCTAGAGGGTTCTCACAGATAGAGGGAGTTGACTATGATGAGACCTTCGCTCCCGTAGCTCGATACACTTCTATCCGGACCCTTATTTCTATTGCTGCAAAAATGGGTTGGCAGATCCATCAAATGGATGTGAAGACCACATTTCTGAAAGGATTTATAGAGGAGGAGGTGTATGTTGAGCAGCCACAAGGCTTTGAGGTACTTGGGCAGGAGACCCATGTATGTCGGTTGAGGCGAGCACTCTACAAACTTAAGCAAGCTCTAAGAGCTTGGTATTCAAGAATTGATACTTACTTGTAGCAGGTGGATTTCACGAAGAGTGATGCAAATCCAAACCTATACTACATTGGTGTACGGGATGATCTGCTCATTCTTGTGTTATATGTTGATGACTTGTTCATTACTGGGGCAGAGAGATTGATTAGTGGTTGCAAGGAGGATCTTGCGATGGAGTTCGAGATGAAGGGCATTGGGCTCATGCATTACTTTTTGGGGCTTGAGGTGTGGCAAGAGGAGGGGCATATCTTTCTGGGGCAGGGGCAGTATGTTGTGGATGTGTTGAACAGAATTCACATGGCAAAGACCCATGTCTACACCTATGATCACCAACTGGAAGAAGCTTCATGCTTCGGATTCTAGTTTGGTGGATCCCACATTGTATAGGCAACTTATTGGTTCCTTGATGTATCTAGTCAACACTAGGCCAGATATATGCTTTGCAGTGAACACACTTAGCTAGTTCATGGTTGAGCCCAGGAGGGTGCATTAGGTAGCTGTAAAGCACATTCTTCGCTACGTGCAGGGGACTATTGATTGTGGTCTGGACTATAGGCAGGGAGATGGAGTGAGGTTGGCAGGTTACACAGATTCAGATTGGGCAAGGAGTGATTCTGACAGGAAAAGCACTTCAGGTGTTGCTTTGGATTGGGTTCGACAGTTGTGTCGTGGTTCAGTTGAAATAAAAATTCATTTGCTTTGAGCTCTTCTAAGGCTCAGTATATGGCCGCTAGCCAATCTAATTGTGAGGCCATTTGGCTTCGCAAGTTATTGTATGGCCTATTTGATCAAGAGTTGAGACCAATAGTTATTCACTGTGATAATCTGAGTTGCATTAAACTCACGAAGAATCTAGTGTTTCATGACAGGTCAAAACACATTGACATCAGATATTATTTCATCAGGGACTATGTTTAGAAGGGGGTAGTGAAGCTGGAGCATATATCAACAGATGAGCAAGTGGCTGATGTTCTCATGAAGTCCTTGCCAAGAGGCAAGCATGTCCATTTCAGGGACAAGATGGGTGTGGTGAGAAACACTTTCCTCGGTAAGAGGGAGTGTTGATTTTTGATGTACCTTGGACAAGTGGTTAACCATGGGTTGGTCTCTACCTAGGCAAAAGTGTCCAAAATAATTCTTTTCCTAAGTGTGACTTTATAAAGTGAAAGTGACTTTATAAGTGGTAAAGTCAATATTAAAATATAAAGTGAAAGTGACTTTATAAGTGGTAAAGTCAATGTTAAATTATAAAGTGAAAAGTGACTATAGACATAAAGTACAATGTGGGTACTTTATTTAATGGGTGAGTTAAAAAATAGAAAGTGAGAATTAAATGCACATTTATTCCCATCTATTGATCTAAAGGAATATGAGCCATTAGATCTTAGGGTAGGGTTGCCCAAAAGTCATTTAGGGAAACAAAAGGGGGAAAATAAAAGAAAGATTGCATTGATTCATTCTTCATGAGCAAATTGGAGAAAGGAGGCTGAGGGTTGGAGAAAAGTTTTGAAAGATAAATTTGTTGCAGCAAGCTGAAGGAGTGATTTCTGGGCAAATTTGGGCATGGAAATCAAGGCATAGAAGACAAATGAAGGTACAGTACGAACAACATTTAATGTTGTGAGTTGCACGCTCTTCGAGAGAAGTTTTTAAGAAAAAAAAATTGGGGAAAAAATTCGTACAATCTGTACAGTGGTACAGAAATCCGTAGAGTTCGTACAAAGTCCGTACAATACAGTATGTGTCCATACAATACATTTTTAGCTTCAAGTGGGCACAGAAATCGAGGCAAAATGGGCACGGTTTTCAAGGAGTTTTGGGCTGAAGAGATAAGTTGTATTTTGTTGTTTTGTTTTGTCTGCAAATGTATTTTTCCTGAACTTGAAAGATAAATAAATTTGAAGAGCTCTCTAACAGGTTTTCCTCGAAGAAGATTGAAGGGGTTTTGCCTAGGTCTAAGTTGACCAAAAATTTGTGTATTTTTTATGTGTTGTTGGTCTATTTATGCCCATATTTATTTTCAACATGTGTTGACAGTCCCATGTGTTTTAATCTGAAAATTTCATTTCCAGAATTCTATATGTTGAATGTAAGTTTATGGGAAAGGGCATTTAACTCAATGGGGGTGATAAGGTGAAATTAAAACCGGGTTGGGATTGCAGGAAAATTTAGTCATCAAATTTCAACATTGCTAGAGAAAGATCGAAGTGATTTCTTGAAGTGAGGGGCAGGGATAGTGGCTGGTGAAAGTTTTCTTGATCCGATGAATACAGAGCTAAGAAGGTAGAGTGAGATCCAGAGAGGCAGCGCAAAGCCACGCTGGGCAGCCCAAAGCCTGAAAGGAGATCCGCAGTTTTGCTGAGGAGTAGTCCAGATCCAGTGCTAGGAGTCGGGGTGTGAGACAGGAGGGTTAGAGATCTGTGCATCTAGTCGAAAAATCAATCAGCTAGAGGAGTGACGCAGTCCCTAGGAGTTGTGACACAGAGGTAGCACAATCACGGCGCAAAAGCTACGCAGAGGCAGCTTGGGGCTAGCCATTCAAAGGCTGGATCAGTGTCGGATCGCCAAAGATAGTGTGAGGATAATTCTCACTTCATTTCTGGCAGTTTATTCTCTGTATTGGATTTCCAATTTGGGCATCAAAATATTTATATTCAGAAACTACTGCATAATAATACAAATCCTCAATTGTTGCACTGGTTTTCCCGCAATGGGTTTTTCCGGGGACATTTGTATTAAAACAATGGTGTCCATTATGTGTTTATTTCTTTCCTGCGTTGTATTTTGTTTCCGTTGCATTTTATATTGTGAAGGTTGCAGTGTGGTGTAAGAAGTGTTTGTAGTAGGAAACTGCAAATAAATTGTTAAGATAAAATTAACAATTAGGTGAATATTTTCCAGTTGTTGCAATAGGATACTAGTTTTAGGAATTTTCACAGTCAATGCCACAAACCCGCGGAGAACCTACAAGAAGTAGAATATGCACCACCAACCTCTGATAATTTTTCTATTATGATAACCATAGAAGTCAACCTGCAAGGTCGTATTACAAAAACACATTTGAAAAAGTGCCAAACAAAAAGCAAGCACGTGGGCGACGTAAACAATGAACAAACATAACCTCCGAGCAATATCATTGAACCACAAATTATTGAGCGTAGAAACCTGCACTCTCCAAAACTACGGCCCAAAAAGGATACAAAACATACTGCCAATTATCAACACAAATCCTGGTCATAGAGTGCCAAAGGGACTTAAGCGTCACTGGAAAATTTTGTTCATTTTTGTAGCATCAAAAAGTGACCTAAGTCTCAAATTTGGTGAGGAGGCTTAGACACCAGCATTCCAAAGAACCCAGAAATCGTTTGTGGAAATTTTACTCGGGTTCGTGTTTTATTAAAATAATTAATTATTTTAATGGAGACCCTAAGTGTAAACTTAGGGAAATTAAATAATTAACGAGTATTAATAAAACAGAGTGTGAATCTTCTAGAGAACGAAGATCAATTCAAGTTTTAATCTTATCCATTGATTAAACTTATAATCTAGGTTGTTGATTCTTCAATGAGAATATTATAAAAGAAGGCTTGAGGATCATTTGGAAAGTAAGTCGGGCAAGCGTTCAATAACCCGAGGGAAGTCGATTTTGAAGAAATAGAATTCGATTTCAAAGGGAGATTTTGCAAGGGCGAAGGAAGCAGAGGGCATCAGCAGTGTCATGGCACGAGGGAAGGATCAAGCAGGGAAGCAAAGTGGCAGCACTCAGGAGCAACGCAGAGGCCTCACACAGTAGTGACGCAGGCTTACGATGGCTCTGCACATAGGGCTACGCAGGAGGCATGCAGAGTGATGCAAGGAGAGTCTAGGAACCCCTAAGGTGTCGGAAATTCTTCAAAGAGCTGAAGAAGAATTATCTCAGGTGTATCTCGAGAAAATTTCTCAGTTGTTTCTGCCAAACTTTCCTTGTAAATATTTCACTGCTGAAGATTAATATATAAACCCTCATCTGTTGCACCGGTTTTCCCACATTGGGTTTTTCCGGGGACAATTGTCCAAAAATAATTGTCTCTATGTGATTGATTGTTATGCTTTTATTCTTTACTGTTATGTTCTCTGCATTTACTTGGGTGATTACTGCAGTAGTGTTTATTTCAAAATTTACTAGAAGAATTCTATAAATAACTTATTGGAAGAATAAGTAGGAGAAATAAATCTATCACTGCAGTAGTATTTAAGGATTGAAATTTTTACATGGTATCAGAGCCTGAGATGAGTAATCGGAGTGGAGAAGGGAAAGCATGAAAGAACAGATGGATGACGACATCTCTGTACTGGCATCCAGACTGGAAGAAGAATTTGCTTGTGTGTCAAGTTCTGATTCTCCAAAGATCTGGTATATTGACAGTGGAACTTCTGCACACATGACAGGAGTACGAGAATATTTCTCCAACTACCGAGAAGAGCATATGGACTTTCAAATCACCATGGGAAATAAGGCAAAATGCACCCCTATGGGAAGAGGAACCATAGTATTTCAAGCCTAAGCTAGTAATAAGTTTCGTGCCACTAATGTGTTGCATGTGCTTGGTTTGGGAATGAACTTACTCTCCATGTCTCAGCTTCAAAACAAAGGCTATGATGTTTACTTCATTGGCAAAAGAGTATAGGTCAAACACCCGAGTTAGAAGAAGAAGGCACAAATCGGAGTTAGGAGCAATAAACTCTATATGTTGCAGTTGGAATCCCCAATGGCGCTGATAGGCAGCTATGATGAGAAGGATTTGAAAGAAATATGGCACGGTAGAATGGGGAACTTACACCATGGGGCTTTGAGAATTCTTAAGAAGACCGTCATAGGAGTTCCAGAACTAAGCACCAAGCGAGATGATGTCTGCAGAGGGTGCATATTGGGGAATATGCCAAGGCAGCGTACCCCAGAAGCAGCAATAGGGCTAAGAGTGTGTTGGGATTAATACACTCGAACATCTATGGACCAATGTCCACTAGAGGTCTCAGTGGTGCCGAATATTTCGTCGCCTTTATTAATGACCACTCCAGGAAGACTTGGATCTACTTTCTAAGGACCTGGGACGAAGTTTTTGATCGATTCAAGGAGTTTAAGGCTCTGGTTGAGAATCTGACAAGAAAGCGGATAAAGACATTGCGATCAGACAATGGTGGAGAATACATAGATAAAGACTTCACAGAGTTATGCGCAAGGGAAGGCATCAAAAGGGAGTGGACTGCTCCATATAATCCGGAGCATAATGGAACCGCAGAAAGGAAGAATAGACATGCCTAAATTCTTATGGATTGAAGCTTGTAATACAGTTGTATATGTTCAGAACAGGGTTCCTCATAATGCGTTGGGTAAGATCACTCCAGAAAGTGTCTTTACTGGCAGGAAGCCAGAGGTAAGCCACTTCAGGATCTTTGGTAGTATGGCATACTGCCATGTACCCGAAGAAAAGAGGAAGAAGTTGGATAGGAATGCTGAAAAGGGGTATCTGGTGGGATACAATGAAAATTCTAAGGCTTACAGAATCTACATTCCTGGGAATAGGAATGTTGTAGTGCGACGAGATGTAAAGTTCATGGAGGAAAAAGCTTTCAAAAAATCCTTAGAGATGCCTTCAGCAACGCAGTCTGGAGATGACCCACTGGTCCAGCCTCTACAACCAACTGAGGTTAGCCTGAGTGCTTCTCCAAGGCATAAATATCCAAGGGATTCATCTTCAAAAGATTCGCAGGAGGGGGAGCAAGTAGAGCCACCCACTACCAGTGGTAGGACGAGCAGGGAATTACGACAAATTCTGAAGTATGCTGAGGAGTTTGTCGGGGCCCCCAGAAATGAGAAGAGGGAGCGTAAGCAACAGGACAGGTACCAAGCCTTGGTAGCCCAGGTTGGGGAACCCTCTAGTTTTCAGGAGGAAACTCAGCATCAGGTATGAGTCGATGCAATGGTGGAAGAGTACAATTACATCATGGCAAATGATTTGTGGGAGGTGGTTCCTAGGCCTCAGAACAGATCAGTTGTGAGTTCGAGATGGATCTACAAGATCAAATATGCTGCAGATGGCAGCGTAGAAAAATTCAAAGTCAGGTTTATGGCAAAGGGGTATTCTCAAAAGGAAGGGATAGACTATGAAGAGACCTTCGCCCCAGTTATCTAATTGTTGATGCAGAGATAGGGAGTATAAGAATTTGAGTCGCCTCTTTCGAGACCAGCCCAAATTTGGGAGCCATTTAATCCCACCACTAGCGATTTCAAAATCGGAAGAATACGCCCTTTCTATTGCTTACTGAGACTCTAAAATAAGCATTTCCCTACAAACTTCCAAAGGGACGGAGTCAAAAAGAGTGGCCACAAAATCACAGGCAAAAGGTCGCATTTGTTTCACACCAACATGCCCCAAACCACCACGACAAGGCACCATAAGTTGTGTAGGAGCCATAATATACGTTGCAACCCAGCAGGACAAACAGTCTAAAGCAAACCCACGACCAAAATAACAATTGAAAGGATGGATTATCACGCCCTTTAGGACAGACCTTAAAACTACCAAGTACAACCCAATGGTCTGAATTGAAGGACATTATTCAACTTAGGGTAGCAAAGAGACATGCAAGACCACAAAATGAACCACCACCCCAACACACAGATAGCTGGAAGAGAATTCCAAAAAACCAACGTAGAAATCCAAACCCTGCACCCAATTAGCATACCATAGAGTTTAAAATTAAGCCATCCACCACCATATAAATCTTCAAAACACTAGAAATAATGCTAACAAAGGAGAGAATATTCACCAAGACCCAAAATCAGAAACAACAATTGAGAGCCCAATGATAGAGTTAAGTTAAGTTTTCATAATTTTAAACTAAAATATAACTCAACTAAATAAATATGTATTTTATTATTATTATAAGATTTTAAAATTTTATATTATACTTTGAAGATATAAAAAAATTTATTTTCCCAATTAAACAAAAGTAGTGAGATCATGTTTTTATGAATTTTTTATATTAAATGTTACAACTCTTTTTCTCATCTAATAAAGTGTCTTATTTAGGCAAGAATAAGTTATTCTTTAGGACCCAATGTCATTACAATAATACATTCCATATGAGGTTATCATGTTATATGCAAGGTTGAAGCAAAACAATTATTCCTCCAAGAGCAAAAGATAAACCCAATGAATATTGAATGTTTATATTTATCTAATAAAAAGATAATGATAATTTTTTTATAACACCTTCTCACTTAATTTTGAATGTTTACAATTATTTGATAAAAAAAATTCTAAACCTTTCTGTATCAAAGAACGTCTTTTTATCCTTATTGTTAAAAAAATAAAAATTGTCTTTTTATCCTTTTTGTAAAAAAATATTAAAAAGACAACTGGACTAATCAATATTTACCTCAAATGACTATAGTAATTAATATGTTATGAACCCCCAACGTGGGTGCGTAAGCCTGAAGCTAGTTGGCCAGTGTAGTGCTAGGAAGGCAAGCTCTGGCCAACCCATTAAATTCTTGGCATGTCGGCTCTTGAATTGAGCAAATGGGAGGAGATAGATAGCCGAAAGTTATCTTCAATGAAGATATAAATGAAAGAAAGAAAGAAATCATAGATGAGACAAAACAACAAATAGATGCAAAAATGGAATATTTACCTTAATGCATGTCCCAAAATAGCAAGGAGTTAAATAATTTTGTGTTGAAGTTCCATAAGGGTATATGGGGAAAAGAGTTGGGTAGAAAGAAGAAGTATTATGTTCAAGAATTCAACCCCACTTGTGATCTTCAACAAAAAGAGTACATTGGAGCTAGCATTCAGTGGAGAGCAAAGGTTCTTATTGCTCAATTAAGAACTAACTCACATCAACTTCGACCTAAAGAAGCTTGCGAAGAAAGGGTATGTACTTTTTGCACTTCTGGGGCAGTGGAATCAGAAAAGTATTTCATTTTGGAATGTGATGCTTTCAGAGACTACTGCAGTTTGTTCGCATCAATTCCGTGGCATTGTCTTTTCAGTGAGGGAACTGTTAGACAGTTGGGTCAGCTCATCATCAATTTGAGTAAGAAGAAGATTGAATTACAGAAGAAAAAAAAGCAAAGAAACTAGTAGTCATCAATTTGAGTAAGAAAAAGATTAAATTACAAAAGAAAAAAAAGCAAGAAAGCTAGTAATCCCATAGACTATTTTTAGTATAGTAAACTTTAAAATTTCATTCATTCATTCATTCTCAACCTGCTTTACATTCCGATCCACTGTGAGAGAATGTACCTTGCAGATTGCTTCACCCGCGGGATCATCAGAGAAAATACTGACAGGATAATCATGACCCATTGTCCCTCATCAGTGTGCCATTATGAACTCATGCGAGCTCAGCTCAGGCGGGACGAGGCTAGCATCAAATTGAGCCGTCATTTCCCTTTCCCCCACCCGATAACTATGTCACTTTCGACTGCGAATGGGACGTCCAGAGCAATGGAATGGTTAGTATGGTGTTATCTTCAGGTAGAAGCCATGCCCTTTATGCTCATCCTCTCCTCCCAATCGTCAATAGGCCCTTGTGCAACCTTGCTCTGGTTGTCTCGGCGATGGAACACCCTCATTGTAGTGGGCATCGCACTCAGACCCTCCACACCCCAATTGCTTGGCCACGTGTGCATTTGGTAGCAGAAATTGATGGAATTTGTAGAAGTCAATGGAATTTACAGCAATATGAGCACGGGAATTTACAGCAATATGAGCATGGACACGGCTTCGAGCTATTGGGTGGAATTGTAAAGTGTTTCTCCTAATGTCAACCATGGAGCCAGCTCGGTCAATGTTTCTGCTCCTCGTCAGACAATTCCACCAATCCGGGCTCTCAACTGTCGGATCTGTAATAGTGAGCCTGGGCATTCCTACCGGCGGAGAACAGGGGTATGATTAAATTATTCCAAATGGAAATCGACAATGGCGCCACCAGTAGAATCCAGTGGCCAGGCCTAAGTCGACGGCTCGACAATTCAAGTCTTTGCATGACTGGCCACCTGGACTCAACTCAAAGGTGTTTATGATTGGTCCCTGTGATGGTGTCGTGGCTCATATGGCAGACTTTGCAGATTGGCATTTCCCTCCTCAGGCCGGGGCCAGCAATGGGAAGCATGCTCGTGGCCGAAGGATGTATCACGATCAACTCTCTTCAGGCGCTCACGCCACAGTTAATTCCATAGTCACTTTAGAGATGTAATTTTGTTCATGTCAAAGTCTTTTAATTTTTCCCACACTCAGTCAGCTTCCTCTTTAGGAGACTAACCTTTTTGTAATCAGAATTTTTGTAGCCATGTTGTGCGTTGTCAATATTTCTCCTCAGATAGGGTTGTCTAGGTAAATCTATGTATTTTCAGGAAGATCTATTTGTGTTTTTGGGTGTCGAGGCCATAACAATCCGAAAAACATTATATACATTTTTATATTATAATATAAACTAAAACTATGTGTATTTTTTATATTATAATATGTACATTTTTATATTATAATATAAATTAGAGCTATCTGTATTTTTTATATTATAACATAAATTTGAACAGTTACCAAATATGTATATTATATTATGAACCAAATTTATTATATATATTTAAATATAATTTTTAAATATTATATTTTAACAAATTTATTTAAGGAATTTTCAAAAATCACATTGTCATATATGGAAAAAGATGAGATCAAATTATTATTTTTTAAACAAATTTTTTGAAAAGTAATTTTTTAATTTAAATTAATTTTATCTTATTTCATTACCTGATGGGGTGACCATGCCTAGATTTAGATAGCGACGAGATGGTATGTGGAGCCTGATGGGCCTCCATGCGTCACACGGGAGAATTAATATGTTTATAGATCGTACCAAGCCCACTGTGCGCAAGGTTTAATTCCGACTAGAGAACTTTAGAAAGTTAATCGACGACTTTGGGTGATGAGGAGGAAGTGTCTAGTGAGAAGTTGGTTTGGCCTGTATGCGCCCTGGCTCAAGCTCTGACTAGGGGTGGAAAAGTCGCTCTGCACTGAGTCCAGCTCAGAGGAAGGCCTTCACTTGCTTCAAACATGGCCATGGGATCTAGGGGATTGCTTGTCCATCTAGCAATGTGAATTCTCCAATGACCCGCCTGGTTTGTGGATGCCTAGGGATTGCTTGGGGCCTCTCTTAGTTTGGATTTGTAATTGCCTTGAAGAAACGGCATTGGTTCTTCACATCGACAGCAGGTATACTCCAGCTCGCGAGTTTTGGGTTCGTCGGGCTTCTCTGGACTCCTAGGCCTCCATTGCGGCACCCTGCTCCTACTCCACTAGCGTCTCCTCGCAAGCATTTCGGTATTGATCAGCACGGGGTTCCAAACCCATCGGGATAAGACAGGTAACGGTCTTGGCAACACAAATTGTGCTTTTCTTCTGCAAATTTCCTGTATTTTTCTTTGGTGCTTCTTTTTGGTCAGGTGGAACGCCACCCTTGGGGGGGCGGTCAATAGTTGTAGTGTTGGTTTCATGCCCCGGCAGAGGGGACGTGCTCGCAGGGGTGGTGTCGGTCTGTGGATGGCCGAGCATCAACATCATGGAGAACCTAGCTTCGACTCTGAGTCTACTGAAAGCCAGCACTCAGAAGAGGACATGGCTCTATCACCAGCCCGCTCCACGGGCCAAGTGGAAGCCCCAACCTCCTTGGAGTCTATTGCAGCCCAATTGACTAATATTCATCTCAATATTGACACACTGCGGGGGTAGAGGTATGCTAATAGAAATGAATTGGTAGCTTATATTAATGATCTCCAACACATACAGAACGAGTCCCTGGATTCAATGGAAGGTCTTCGCCAGCAGCACAAACTCACAACTGACCATCTTCGCTCCTTGGAGGTGAGGGTGGAACACATAGATTAGCATATGCATGAACGTGCTACTCTCTTTGTTGCACCTCAAGCATTCCCTCCAAATCCACCCCCTTAATGTGGATTACTATGAATTGTAATTTTGAATATTTTGTGTTTTGTAAACTCTCACCTATAAGCTAGGCGGCAATAACCAATGACACTTGTTGTCTTGCTTTTCCTCTAGGCTTCATGCTTTTCAAAGCAAGGCTTGAGCAAACCTTCTAAGTCTGTGAAGATATATTTTGTATCTGATAATAATATACTAATATAATAACTCTTTCTTAATCGACCAAAAAAAATTATCTTATTTCATATTTATGATTGTTTATCTAATTTTTTTAATGAATAAAATATATACATTTTTATAGATTTTAATAGTCAAATTACTATAAATAAAGAACTTATACACCATTTATATTTAGTTTAGGTGTAAATTTAAAATTAGATTATTATTATTTATTACTTATAATATTTTTAAAAATTTTAAAAATTATGTTCAAATTATTTTATTTTAGATTAATTTTATCTTATATTTTTTTTATATATTTTTTTCACTCATTGTGGTTCATGGCTTACCGAGTGGCCGCTATATTCCACGTGTAATAATCCGGTAGATCCACTCGAAGGGATTAGCCATCGAAGCTTTAATTTTCGGGCCTAACCCCAAGGGCGTCGAGGAGATTTGACCCCGTGACCTTCCATATGGCAAGGTACTTCTAGCAACGGAACTTACCTTATCTGAAATATATCCCTTCGGGGCTTATATTTTATTTATATTTTATTTTAGATTAATTTTATCTTATATTTTATGGATGAAAATATTTATATTTTATGGATGAATTATATTTTATAATATTTATGATTTAATATTTTTTAATTAAATTAAATATATTTATAAAAATATAAAACTTTAAAAATTAAGTTATAAAAAAATATAATATTATTTAAAATAAAGATAATTTCATATAATTTATTGATAAACAGATATTTATTAATTTGTTTATTTTTTTATATCCATAATTACTATTTACATTATATTTAAATAACATCATTCTCATTTGTTTAGTGTTTATTTTTCTTATATTCATGTTTACTCTATATATTTATTATTTTCTTATATTTATATTTACTATTTATATTATATTTATAAATAATTTTAGTTTGATGTAATTTTAAAATTATATTATTATTATTTGTTAAGATATGTGAATTTCCAAATAATTAACAAGTTTATCTAATTTATATTATTTTCTTATATTCATATTTATTATTTATATTATATTTATAAATAATATTTTTCTTTTCTAAGTGATATTAATTCTATTAATTCATCAACCAAAGGTTACATTGCTCATCCTCGGAAATGGAAAGATCCATGACGGAGGGAATAGACAAAACACTGTTGTCCAAAAGTAGACTTCCCCTTGAGGGGAAACTAGCCTTAATTATCCAAATAGAACGTGTTGCCCATAGCGAGAAACCAGCGTTTAAAACAGTGCAAAAAGAGACCAAAAGCGCTAGCATAGGGAACAACCAGAACCAGCAAACTAAGAAACCGGAAGAGAGAGTGCTATGGAGAACCTTCATGCGTGTCGCTGGAGGGAGGTTCCTCTTCGAGGATGCGGCAGATGTAGCCATAGTCCAGTGAATCAAGCCCAGGGTCAGAGTCTTCACGCTGCTCGCGTGGGGATGCAGGAAGCCCGAGGCGCTCTGCAAAAGTGTCCTGAGTGGCATTATCCTGCATAGATGTTGTAATATCCATGGCGTCAGTGGAATTGAGGTCTTCTTTCCTCTTGGAGGAGCTCGAGAGACGCAGACCTGGTAGATGCTTCTCTTTGGCCAGCTCGAAGTCGTTGTCATTAGAATTGGAGCTGGAGGCCTCCTGCACAGGGAGGGCTTTGAGTTTACGGGGGATGAAGGCAGGCTCCGCAGGGATGGTGGACTTGCGGGCTCTCTTCTTACCGTGGGAGGAGGAGGGCGAGCGGAGGGGTCCAGGCGCTGCGCGGGAGGAATAAAGGAGTGAGATGGCTCTGCAGGCGTGAAGGCGAAGGGCGACAAGTCCGCCATGTCCCAAGAGACCGGAAGATTTAAGTCCTGGGGGATGGCATGGGGCAGAGGGAGACGCAAAGGGAGGCCCCTGCCCCCAGCTCATCTACACCGTTGTCGGTGTCGTCGCGGCATCACAACAGGTTGGACAGGGCGCTTTACTGCAGAGGGGTCACTGCAGAGGCCTGAGCCTAGAAGCTTCTCGCCTGAGCAGGGGAGGGCCGAAGCAAGAAAAACAGAGGGAGAGTGATCAGAGCAGGCTGAAGAGCCAGAGAAGGAGTAGGAGAAGTGAACAACATGGTGCCGAGAGGAGTTAATACCAAACGCATTGAGTACGTCGAAAATAAAGTGGCGCATGGGACTTTAAAACCCAGCCCACGCGAGAATTGAAGGCACTGTGCATCCCAAGGCTGGGGCACCTGAGCGCGCCGTGTGGTGATCCACATGGCCGCCCCATGTAGTCTTGCAAGGCTAGGTACCACCCGCATCCGGGGGATGGTTGTCATTGTGCACCAGTGGTGTGCAACCCTGAATGAGAGCTTCATCATTTACTGAGGAAAGAGGGCCAACCCAAATGGGAGAGGAGTGGTTGACCCCTTTGTTCGCCAGGAGATCTGCTACTTTATTGGCGGAGCGTCTAACATGGTGGAAATCTATAGCCGTGTCAATGCGAATCTGTTGCTTGAGCATGTTGATCCTGGTGGCCAGGTGCCAGCTCTTGATGAGATTGGTGGCTGAGGAACCTGCCTGGAGTCGCTTTGCCTGAGAATCTGAGAATCTCCTTCAATGATTAGGGGAAAAAGGTGATGATCCCTAGCAAGGATGAGCCCCTGAAGCATGCCTTCCAGCTCTGTCGAGTTGTTAGTATCCCATCCAAGGGATCCAAAGAAGACTAGATGCACATGGCCTAGGGAAGTTCTGAAAATACTTCCACATCCAGCTTGCCCCGGGTTCCCCTTAGAGGCGCCATCGAATTTAAGCTTATAGAGGCCTGGAGGCAGAGGGGACCAAAGACTAGGAGAGAGCGGCATATGGTTTGAGGGGGGCTCAGGGATGGGAGAGGAGTGCAGCCGTAAGTTCCACCTGGCCCAGATGATTTGTTCCCCCTGGAGGGTGGGGAGGTCCGCATCCTGCCATCGATGTAGAGCAAGAGTCTCCTAAAGTTTGCCACAAACCATATTCCATAAAGTCTCAGTGGAGGTGCGTTGATCTTTGAATATTCTGCAGTTGCGCTCCTTCCATATCATCCAGAGAATATGCCCTGGTAGAATTGTCCAGAGAGTATTGAGAATGATGCAATGAAAGGGAGTAGAAGGCCAGCTTCGAATGGTGTTGATGATGTTCCCAGGAATTCTGTTCGATCTTCTACAAAGAAGAGCCACTTTGTCCCACAGTGCCATAGCGACTTCGCACTTATTGAAGAGGTGCTCAGTAGTTTCCTCCTTGGTTCCACAGTTGGTACATTGGGATGGGCCGATGAAGCCTTTCCTGCAGAGGTTGTCCCAAGTGAGTAGGCAGCGCTCGCTGAGGAGCCAGAGAAAGGTGGAGATTTTGGGCCAATTTTTCAAGTGCCAGACTTTTTCCCAGATGCCATCAGGCTGGTGGGGTGGGAGAATCACGCTGTAGGCTTCCTTGGTGGAGAAGGTTCCAGTGGTGGTGTAGCCCCAACAGATATTGTATGGCTCTTCAAAGATCCGAACTTGTCGCTTGTTTAGTTCTTTTGCGATTTCATTGGTGAGGTTGAGTCTGAAGTGAGACTGAAGATGGTCAGCGAAGAGCCACTGACGAAACTAGCCTGTGGGGTTGGTTGAATGATACCAGAAAGTGTTAACGCATGGATGTGGCAGTTGCTCCAAGATGCCTTGCCAATCTGAGTCGGGAAAAATAGCAGCCAACCTCGGCATTTGCTGCCAAGAATCGTGCCAGAGGTTTGCTGAGCGCCCTGACTTCCCAAAAGCTATGGTCACGAATTAGAGCTCGATGTTGACTAGCCGCCCTCCAGATGAGGGATCTTGCGAGATCATTGTCAAAGCGAATGAGGTTACCCAACGACCAGTCACGAGCATATTTGGCTGCCCACATCTGCGACCATGGGCTATTAGGATTAGAGACCCATTGCCACCAAATTTTTGCTCCCATGACTTTGTTACTAAGGTGAGGGTCACGAAGCCCCAGTGCACCTGCCTTCTTAGGGACGCATACTTCTTGCCAATTCACAAGGGCCCATTTGTTTCTCGCTTTGGTTCCTCCCCAGAGAAAGTTGTGTTGAAGGTTCCGGATTGCCTTGAGGACCCATTTTGGAGCAACCAGCATGGAGAAGAGATACAAGGGCATAGATTGAAGGACAGATTTGACAAGGATGAGTCGACTAGCAAGATTCAGGGCTCGATGAGTCCAAAGAGAGAGCCGAGATTCCAATTTGTCCAACAATTCTTTCCAAGATGAGTGCTTGAGCACGGAATTAGTGAGAGGCGCACCAAGTTATTTGGAGGGCAGAACGGCGATAGGAAAGCCCGGTATTCGAGCAATATTGCGTTGGGTGATTAGTGGAGTGTTGAAGAAGAATATCTGGGATTTAGATTTGTTGACCGAGGGGCCAGCTGCCAAGGAGAAGCCGTCCGAGATGGATTTGAGGGTGGAGGCTTCTTGAACGGAGGGGTGGCCAAAGATCATGTTGTCATCAACAAACTGTTGGTGCGAGATGGGAGGGCACTGGTGGAGACTGAGTCCTCGAAGAGAGTGATCTTGAATGTGGGCTTTGAGAAGCCTGCCTAAGCCTTCATCCATGAGCATAAAGAGAAAAGGGGAGAGAGGGTCCCCTTGTCGTATACCTTGGGAGGGATAGAAAGGGGGAGAGGGAGTGCCATTAAGGAGAATAGAGTAGAGGGGGGAGGAGATGAGGCTAAGAATCCATCTGATCCAAGTTTGACTGAAACCAAAGGCCGTAAGCATTTGTTGGATATAGCTCCAGCTGAGCTTATCGAAGGCCTTTGAGAGATCTATCTTAAGCAGCATTCTTGGAATCTTATATTTTCGTAAAGAGTGTGCCACCTCGTGCGTGAGAATTACGCCGTCAAGAATATGTCTACCTTCTACATAACCGGTTTGCTCAAGGGAGATGAGGATAGGCAGAAGGGTCTTGAGGCGGTTTGCAATGACTTTGGATACCAGTTTATAGAGGACGTTGCAGAGGGAAATGGGGTAGAATTCGCTGGGGGAGGAGGCCTGATCCTCTTTGGGAATGAGGGTAATGAAGGTGTCATTTAGAACAAGAAGCATCCAGTGCATAGATCGAGATTCTTCAACCATCTCCCAGATCTCCTTCCATAGATCCTGCCAAAAGAAGTGAAAGAAGTTAGTCGTGAACCCATCTGGGCCAGGAGCTTTGCCCGCGTTAAGCTGTGCCATGGCTTGATCCACCTCCTGAAGTTGGATAGGTCTGAGCAGCATCTGGTTGTGATCTTCCGTAATCAAGGCAGGGATGTGTCTAGTGATGCGCTCAATGGCTACCTGGCGATCAAAGGGTGGCTTCGTAAGTGTATCCTTGAAGTGATTCAGAAGCTCCTGTTCTATTTCGTCATGCATTTCCAAATTTACTCCTTCGGCACTGCAGAGGATGGAGATGCGGTTGGCCATTCTTCTTTGTATGGTAGATCGATGGAAGAAGGGTGTATTCTTCTCTCCTTCTTTAAGCCATCGGATTCTAGATTTTTGTTTCCAGAGCATCTCTTCTTGAAGTTCCTTTTCCTCGATCCGTGATTTGAGATCCTTCTCCTATGTGTCCAGTGCCTCAGTTCGCCCAAAGCTGATGAGATCTTGCTGGAGTTTTTCCATTTGAACCACTAGTCTCGATGTCCTTGGAAGATATTGCCGAAGGTGCTTTGATTCCAGTGCTTCAGCCTAGTTTTGGTGATTTTTAGCTTCTGTTGAATATTGTACATGATGGATCCATTGTGAGGGGGGATAGTGTGCCACTAGTGCATCACCATTTCACGAAATCCTGGATGAGGGAGCTAAAATTGCTCAAAGCGAAAGGGTTTGTGCCTTTGCATATTCGGTCTCTCCCACTGTAATTGGATGGGTCAATGGTTTGATCCTGCCGCGGGAAGGATGGAGGAGAAGATGTCTCCTCTTGCTTGAATGATGGGATCTGAGACAAGAAAGCGATCCAAGCGAGAAGAAATGAAGTTGGTCCCAATTCTCCGATTATTCCAAGTATGAAGGCCGTTAGCAATTGGAATGTCGATGAGATGGTTTTGGTTGATAAAGTTCTTGAAGTGCACAAAATCAGCTTCGAGAATCGGGCGTCCTCCATGCTTTTCTCGCAGACTAGTAATCATGTTAAAATCTCCGCCAAGGATCCAATGGGGTTGGGGGTTCTGAGCGTACAGGGCCGAGAGATCGTCCAGGATTCGAAATTTGCTAGCAGTGGATTGAGGGAAATATACATTGGTGAGGATGCCTTTGAGGTTAGTGCCAATAAGGTGAAAGGAGGCTTGAATGAAATGACGGGAGGCATGAAAGTGAGAGAGGGTGAGGAGGGCGAGAATCCAAGCAATGGCAATGCCCCCTGAGGCTCCATCTGAATCAACGGCTGTGGTATCACAACCCGGCCAAAGACGAGATAGAATTGAATGAAAAGTGGAGCTGGTACATTTGGTTTCCTGCATGAAGAGGATGGCAGGTTTATTGCGGTTGAGACTATTTTTTATCATTCGACACTTTGAGGGACTATTGGTCCCTCGAATATTCCAGGATGTGAGCTTCATCATAAACTCAGAGGTTTCAGAGCTTTGAAGAATTTCGTCAACTTGGGGTATCTACCAGATTCCACTAGTTGATCCCTCGGCGTGATTAACCTTTGTAAGTCTGTTGGTCTTCCACGCTTCCTTGATTCTCTGATGATGTTGATTGTTTCCCTGGGTATAAGCTCCCCTTGAATTCCAAGATGGACACTTCCCTTTAGCAGCTGCGCCTTCAGAAGCGCTTCCTCCAAGCTTTCAATCTGTCTGGGCAGAATGGTATGAAAAGCTTTTGAATCACAGGCTTTTTCCAGCCTAGTTAGATCTAGATCCCCAAAGTCAATGGATTCTGGTTCTTCAATCATGTAAGACACCGATTCTGAGTTGGGGCTTTCCCTGGGATTCTTGAGTTGAGCTGAAGGGGATTGGAAGTCAAGATCCATCTCAACGTCCAGCTTTGGCATGCTGCTTTGAGCAGGTTCAACAAGAGAACTTGTTGAGGCTTTCAAGGTTTCACTGGGCATCGCGGCTTTCACCATCACAGTGTCCAAGCCATTGAGAGGGGGGGGGTGGGCATGGAGCCGAAGGAGGGAATCGAGGAGATAGCGGGCTCAGGGCAAGGCTCCTCATGAACTTGATCCAAATCAAGATCGGCTAAGATTTGAAAGCAATTGTTGGAAGAGGGGTTTTGCAAGGAAGGGGAGGGTTAGGAGGAGCGGGATTCTTTTTAGAGTGTCTTTTTCTATGAGATACTAGGGTAAATCCGTCTGGATCTGAGGCATTGGGAGGGTCTGAAGGGGCTGGGGGGCGATTTTGAGGGTAGTCCCTGAACAAATGGCCATGCATATGACATTTTCTGCAATGAAAAGGAATGTGTTCATAGTCGATGGATTGTATCCACTCAAAGTCTTCGTGCTAGAGACTTACCGAGTCAAGGAGCACTTTTGCAAGATGCATATAGACACAGATCCGAGCGTATGCAGTATATCGATTGTGTTTGGTTTCTTCAACAGTTTTGATGAATGTTCCAAGGCAATTTCCGATCTCCTTGAGGGTGATCTCTTCCCAGTACTCTTGCGGCAAGGAGTATAGTCGGATCCAGACTGGTGCCCAATTGAAGTCCTCCTTATCTGGGTTGAAACGTTCCACCCAATCCCTTAGGTAGAACCCTGTTGCATTGAAGAAGTAAGGGCCTCCATCCATGACTCGGTTTTTGTCTTCAATGCAGGTGAAAATGATGTTGAAGAAGCCCTTGGGGCCCAACTGTAGATCCACCTGCCCTTTTGGCTTCCATTTTTCTTTGATCCAGCCATAGAGGGCCTTCTCAGTTGGCCATAACCCAATAAACTTGCTGATCAACGCATGACTGCGACATATTGACAAGCACGTTCCACAGGAAGTGGACTCGGGTCTTTTCTACCGAACCGGCATGCAGGCGAAGAGTCATGGCCGCGCGTCTCAGTCTCGATCCCATCGGGAACGACGCAGTGTGAGCCATTGATCTACCGCTCGGCATCGTGAGAGGGTTGACGGAAAGGAGGAAGTGTTAGGGGATGTCGTATCCACGAAGAACTTAGCTCAAAGGTGGACTTGAAAGGAGGAAGTGTTAGGGAGCAATGATCCACGAGATCCCTGTCAGCTGGGGGGGGGGAGCGATCGGAGTTGAGTGAAGTGTTATATTAGATCCACGAAGATCCCCACAAGGTCAGGTGGAGGCTAGGGCCCCCTCGGGGGAATTATCATGCTTCAGTCAAGCGACGATGGCTATGAGGCCACAAGGGATAACCAAAAGCGGTGGCGACGTTGAGTGATAAAGCATAGAACCCTATTTGTTCAGCTGCTACGTGGTTATATATTCAGCCATATTTATAAATAATATTAGTTTGAATGTAATTTTAAAATTATATTATTATTATTTATTAAGTTCTGTGAATTTCCAAATAATTAACACTCTTACCTTAGAGTTTGAGTAGACAATAATATTTTTTCAAAAATTCTCAATATTTTTAAAAATTCTTTTATTTTAAATGAATTATTTTATTCTATATTTATAATTCTTTTATATTTCCTTTTTATTATATATAAATAAATTATATTTTTATGAATTAAATTTAAAATTAAATAAATATAAATATAAAATTTTAAAAATTATATTATTAAATTTTAATATTATTTAAATTAAAAATAAATAATAAAATAAATTTTATAAATAGATATTTATTAATTTGTTTATCCTTCCTCACCTTTTTATATCCATAATTACTACCTACATGATATTTAAATAACATCATTTTCATTTGCTTATTGTCCATCTGTTTTTTATATTCATATTTACTACTTATAACATATTTATGAGTAATTTTATATGATACTTATAAATAATATTATGAAGAAGGTCATCAACTCTACTCTAAAAGATTAAAAGTATCTCTCTGATTTAACTAGCTCAAAGAAGAAAATTAATATAGCAAAGATTAGAACAAACTCTCATGAGCTCCATAGTGAAAAGGTCGTTGGACAATTCATAAAACACCATGGATGGAAAGGATTTGCCATATCTGTGAGAATATGAACATCAAGGATGAAAATCACTTCCTCTTAGAGTGCTCCAGTACAACAACATTAGAGCTTAATTTAATAATCTTTGTTGCAACACTGACCTTCCTAGCCTTTTAAGATGTCAAAATTAACATTAGAGTTCAATTTAATAATCTTTGATGCAATATTGACCTTCCTAGCCTTTTAAGATGTCAAAATTATAGTGAGGCTTTTCTCCAAGCTTTTTGAGCATAAGAATAAAACCTTAAAATCAAACTAAATAACTCTTTTCTTTAGGTCCGATAGACCAAAGATTGGTCTCAATGGACGTTCATCGTCATCATCATCATAAATTTTAATTTTTTAATATTTAAAAATAAATAAATAACCAATATTTTTAACGGTTCTGGATTCAAAATTTTCAGTATTCACCCTACTTTTTCCCATAATCGTAAGCCATGGCCCACCTAAAGACATCGCTCGATTATTCGGGCAGGTGGGAAAAAAAATGATGCACGTGTAAACGAAAAACCGCCATAGTACAGCGTTTGCCATAGTACATCACATAACTATTTAGTACAAATGCACAACAGTGCTAATTAAATTGAAGTACTGCCTGCAATTATTAAATGGGGTCCATAAAAGTGGCTGCGTTCACCCAAGGCAACTCTAAAGCGGGAGTGGAACTCGCGGCATTCGTTTTCGTGTTGATCGGTTCGGCATCAGCGTCGGTTTTCAGAAGTGTCCAAATATGCTGAGAAATAAATTTGCAAAATAAAAATAGAAAGGAAATAGCTCGGGTTCCGGTTTTTAAAAGGGCACATCACAAGTTTCAGAGATAGGTTGCATTAGACAGACTTTCATCGCGATGGTAGTAGATATGGATTCTTTGAGTTTATACCCTCAGGATGCTTACATTAGTTTAATTCTGGTTTTTCTCTTCGGAAATTAAAGATTCGAACCCTCAACTCCGCGTTGGCCACACACGTCAATCTCTTACATCCGGGATGCTGGTCTTGCCTCTTTGA